>LPNX011200455.1:271239-380183 GCA_001517045.1 Pseudotsuga menziesii
AACAACTAACAATTATCAAATTAATTAGCAATTATTTAATAACAAAGAGGAGAAATGCCTCTTCATGAATCTTGGCATTCTTTTGGATGCCACACAAAACAAGAAAATTTTAATACAATATTTAGAATCAGCAGTTACAAGATCATGGAGGGGAAAACCCACTCTCCTTCCCAACACATAATACATGTGTAATCACTTCAATCACCAATTAATTGTGAATACCAATCAATGTAATGCAACATACAATTACAATCATTGTAATACAATATGTCATTCCACACATAGGGTAAGGTTGGACCCTCTTCACTAGAATATGCAATTACGATTCAATGTAACACGGTATGCAATTACCACAGAATAACACAATATGCAATTACCACACAATACCATCATTTCAACCCATGGTATTTATATGCACATGTCAATCAATTGAAAATCATATATGCAAATTTATATATCACCTCAATGCAACCCAAGATAACTCAATCCAACCCATAGTAAGTCAATCTGATGCATATGCAATTTACTAACTAACATAACTCACAGAATGTGATACTACCAATTCATTCCACACACACACACACACACACACACACACACACACACACATATATATATATATATATATATATATATATCACAATAAAAGGGAATTCTCCTCAAGCTCCATGCATTAACAAATAAAAATAATTTATATATATGAAATGCAATGTGATAGTAAATACAAAAAATGATACCACAGGTAACGGGTTGCGCCCTTCAAAGTTGCACCCGTCTAAATCTACTTGCAAGCACATAGATTAATAAACAATCAATTGAATAAGTAAAGAATGTGTTTTCTCCTCATTTGCAAGTACATTAATAACTATATAAATGGCATATGCATGCAACCAAGGGTTGCGCCCCCTCAAGAGTTGCACCCTCTAATCTTTGTTGCAAGCAATATATATATATATATATATATCAAAGCTAGAAGGGGTACAACCCACTCCAATCAATACACACACTACTCCAATGAATATATAATCTAAACCATTCTCAAGAGGATGGAAGGGAATACGCACTCTGCACCTTTTTGCAAACATCCACATAATACACATTAATGCAATCAATATTTGCAATTAATTACCATAAGAAAAGGTATTTTCTCTTCAAGAGCACCCTCTAGTTCTTTTGATATGCAATAATAATATAACATTAATGTTATGTGTATCTAATAGTTTCCCCTTTCAATCGTAGGGAACCATTAGCAACAATACAACGATCATTATAAGAGATGTGCCTCCAATCAAGAGGATAGCATTATCCCCTTATTACATTAAGCAATACAATAAAAAATTCAAGAACTCATCCAAACAAAGAAGGGGCCATGCCCACAAATTTGGAAACTCAAGAAATTAATAACAAATAATAACAAATAAAACAATATGAACCACTCTTGGGACAAGTGGCCATTTTCCCCAAAATAGAAAATAAGAAGAATCTAGAATAATTCAATAAATTGCATCATAATAAAATAGAAAGAATGGGAAGCCACAATTTGGACAAGTGGCCCATTCCCCTCCCAAAATAGACAAGGAGAAGAACCTGGGACAAATAAATAAAACAGGCCAAAATTATTGAAAATAAAATAAAAAGAAAAATGGAACCACCATTGAGACAAGTGGTTCATTTACCAAAAATAGAAAAAGAATTACGTATCAATGTAACCACCAAGCGGCATATACCATCAATAGGAACTATAAAGGAAATAGAGGGTGATTTCCAATTAATAATTATAATATTAATATAAACCATAGTACTATATCATATGAATACATATTATTTTCATCCATATATATTATAAATTAATAATGATGTAATGTCCCTACTTGGGATTTTGGAAAAAATTACAAATTGGGCAAAATTTGAGCTTAACTATCTTGACTCTAGAAGTTCCAAATCACACCAAATGGTCCCGAATTTAAGATGGAATGATATGATGAGTATTAATACCTATCAATAGAATCACTGATAATGTTACGACTGACTTTATACTCTGCAATTTCGTTTGGGGCTAATGACAAAAAGAGTAAAATGACTAGGATTGTGATGAAATCCCCCCTAAGATGTAGGCCAAAAGGGCTTCCCAACTCATGTACAGCCCTCCCAAATTTATAATCATAGTATGGGGACTGATATAAAACCTCATGGAATGTCATTACACATGGTTATTAGTTCTTCAAACTTGTTATAGATTTCCACATTCGTTTGATAACTTTCAATGAAATTTATTATGGGGAAATTGCATAACTAGCTCGATTTTGACATATGAAAGGTATAGTTATAGGATCAGTTCAGGATGTGACATATAGATACCATATACAACATAAAAATTTCTTCCCAAAAATTATTAAGCACCGTATAAATCCCCTCATACAAGTATTGTATACAACTCATTCAGGATGGGAGTCAAATACATGAAAACTAGTGAATTAGTAGCATAGAATTGAAAGAGTTTCACATGTAGATTAATGGAATTTCGACCCACATATCATAGGGACATGAAATTACAGAGTAAAATATCATATATGGTTTTAAAAACAACATCAAACTCATATAACATCCCTCATACAAATTTGATACAAGACTCCTTGACGATTGAAGCCAAAATCATGGAAACTAGTGATTCAGTGGCATGGGAATCCAAGCTTTTCACACATCATTTTATTGGATTTCGAACCACAGAGAATATGGACATGAAATTACAGAGTAATAAATCATATATTTATGTCACAAAATCATCCAACTCATATAATATCCCTCATACAAATCTGGTATAAAACTACTTCAAGATTGAAGCCAAAATCCATGAAAACTAGTGATGCAATGGCATGAGAATGCAAACTTTTCACACATAAGTTTCTTGGATTTAAATATGAATATAATATGGGAATGAAAGTATGGAATATTAAATAACATATTGTTTCTCCAACATCATCAAACTCATATAAAATTCCTCATACAAATCTGATATAAAACTACTTCAAGATTGAAGCCAAATCCATGAAAACTAGTTATTCAACAACATGGGAATGCAAGTCTTTCATACATGTATTTCTGATATTTAGACTTAAAAAAAATATTTAAATGAGATTAAATATCCATACATCATATTTCACAACTTGGGAATCAACTATACTCAGCAAAGTGCAAGCACCACTCCAACAATTGACCCTCAGCATGAGAGTGTGGGGAAATGGAGAAGAAGGAATGAGAGAAGGAAGGAAGGAAATGAAAATTTTGACCCCTTGGTGGCTATTTGTATCCATGTCATGCCATATTTTCCATATCTATACAATCAGGTCTGAATTTTTCATACTTTTCATAGAATCTTTCATCATTTGTTGTCATAGAGTGCATGGAATCTCCTTCCAAGTGGCACAACTTGGCTTCTAGTCTCTTCCTCTTCCATGGGAGTTACTCTCCTTTGCATATTTGAATTCCTTGGCTAATTATATGATATTTGACACCACATCACCCTCCAATAACGTTACATTACCCATGTGTTTGAATTTGGATGAAGATCATGCCAAGTGTGTGGGGAATCTACTCATCCAAAGGCTCCATGAGATTCCAAGTGTATTCATGAACCAATACCACGTTATTTTATTATAATTTATCATTTATGTGACCCAAATAAATTTGAATATGGTAAACTAAATTCCATTTGGGTCCCATAGCCCCTTGTTACAAAATTTATGTCTCCATCTCAACCTAGGGAACTAGTAGGTTGGTGGAACATTATTTGCAAGTACTCTTATTTGGAAATTATTAAATTGGGGACATGAAATTCCTCCGCACTCAATATTTTTTTTCCTAAAGAAATTTCAAACATGGATTTTTAATAACCTTCTTTCCTTCCAAAACTTGGCTTCAAACCTTAGCCGCAATTTGAGTAGTGGCACTTATGTACTACAATTGTGTGTTTCCAAAAGTAAATAAGTGTGGATATTTGAATATTTATATATCATGTGACATCACCACTAACACCAAAAGGATTAATAAAATCCATCAAAACAGAATTTTCACAAATAATCTTTACCTCCATCTTTTGGAAACCTTTTATGAGCTTTCCTCCCTTTTTGCTTCTGTATAATTCTTTGAAGTTGGTACCAAGTTGCCAAAATTTAATTTAAATGATTCCAATAAAGTTTCAAAGAGGAACCACCATGCTTGTTTCTGCTATACTCTGATTACAATCACCTTCTCAAGTGGTGACTCAATATCCCCTACTGCTTGTTTCCCCCAAAATTGAAACCAAGCATTACCTGGATCCTATTGCTTGTATTGCACCCTTACAAACATCATGAGTACAAAATATATATCATGAAATCACATAAAAACATCATATAAGTGTACATCAAGAATTATCTCATCAAATAATCATGAAATTTCTTGTACATCCAAATATGTATACCATCATGTGGCCCATACATACAAGCATCAAGTACTATACCAGATCTTCCACAATGACATAGGTGAAGATCCCATGTCCTATAATGTTGATCCAAAATATTGTAAGATGAATCAAAATAATAATCATCCATGTGTTCTTTCATCCAAGAAGAGAATGAAGAACCTCCACCAAAATCTGAACCAAATAAGGAGCAAAGAAAACATGAATACTTCAAGTGAATCAAAGAAGTCTCATCAATACACCCATGAATATGTATATCATCATAATGTAACAAAGGATGTTGCAGCACTGCTGAAAATGTAAAGAAGATGGAACTCTAGTCATGTCATAATCAAGATGAGAGATAGGAGTCCCATACTCCTCATGTGGCACCATAAAAAAAGAAACCTTTCACCCATACTTCATTAGGATGAATGCTGCAAAATATGGAAGTGTAGGATGTATGAGGAAGAACCAACTTACCCAAATGATCATAAAGTGAAAAAATTTCATCATGTGAAGGATCCATAGGGGTAGAAACATCTGTCTCCCTAAAAAATGCAAAACTTTCCTCATAGGTTGGTTCCAAGGTACTAGAATCATGCTCTTCTTCAAAAAGTGTGCAAACATTTTCAAGAGGCAACTCGAGTTCCTTTTCAACCATGACAAGTGATTGGATCTCATAAATATTATCTTCAAACATATCAAGAACCTGCAATTTTCCATGTTTCTCATGAACAACAAGTATCTTGAAACCTATTAAGAAGTTGCTCACTTGGAGTTTTAAGCTTATGAATATCCTCATTATTATTCATGTATGCCTCATGTAACCTCATTAAGCTCAACCAAATTGTTTCTATTAAAAATAAAAGACATGAAATTACGTTCGATGTTGCACATTGCTCTTTGAATCTTCTCCATGTCTTCAAGGAAGGATGGATCCTCCAATGAAGAAAATTTCCAACAAGAATTTGACAGCAATTATTTAGTTTCATTGAGTATGCTAAGGGCCTCATGGATATTCCCTTCACTCATCTTCAAATACCCTTCAATGAAGGATGGTTCATGGGAGTGAACCTCCTCTTCTTCATTCTTCTCGATTTGATCAACTTCTTGAAGTTGAAGTGGTGTTGGAAACGTTGATCTTAGTTATTCATTATCTGCCACAAGGTCTTCATATTCATGATCATGAAAAATTTGGATTGCAGCAACACTTTCAAATATTATCTCTATGTCGCCAACATAGACTTGTGAGCACCCATTAGTAGGTACTCCTTCACAGTTCAAGCATCCATTGGTGGATGCCCTTTGGTCCATGTCCACGGTAGAATGTGTCTTGGAATGATATTATATAGTTTCAAGGGACTCTTCTTTATTCTCATGTGATGTTTCATAATATTTCAGGCTCACTTGGGAGCAACTTTCGATCCTCATGATGTAATTCTTTTTCTGCTTCACCACCCATAGAACTTGGTGGCTCCTTGGTCTCCTACATACTTATGGATCGTTGATTGTTCCTTAATGAGTTCACATATTCCTTCTTGTTCCTAAATCCATACAACCAAACATCAAATTATTCAAAATGAATGGCCTTATGTGTCTCTATGTGATGGGAATTACTACTCGCCCCTGCTGCCAACTTACCCCTAAGTTGGCTAGCCACCAATTCAAACCCTCACATAATCGACTTGGGCATATCATCAAAATATGACTTCATGAGTTTTTAAATTCATAGCTATCATCCATAACTTCATTATGTTTGAATACTGTGCTTTGATACCACTGTAATGTCCCTACCTGGGATTTTGGAAAAAATTACAAATTGGGCAGAATTCAAGCTTAACTAGTCTTGACTCTAGGAGTTCCAAATTGCACCAAATGGTCTTGAATTTGAAATGGACCGATATGATGAGTCTTAATACCTATTAAGAGACTCTCTGATAATTTTAGGACTGACTTTATACCTCTGCAAATTCATTTGGTTCTAATCACAAAAAGGGGGAAATGACTAGGATTGTGATGAAATCCCCCCTAAGGTGTAGGCCAAAAGGGCTTCCCAACTCATGTACATCCATCCAAAATTTATAATCAAAGTATGGGGACCAATATAATACCTCATGGAATTTCATTACACATGGTTATTATTTCTTCAAACTGGTTATAGAGTTCCACATTCATTTGATAACTTTCAATGAAATTGCACAACTAACTCGATTTTGACATATGAAAGGTAGAATTAAAGGATCATATCAGGATGTGACATATAGAGACCATATATAGCATAAAAACTGGTTCCATGAAAGTATTAAACACCATATAAATCCCCTCATATAAGTCTTGTACACAACTCATTCTGGATGGGAGTCAAATACATGAAAACTAGTGATATAGTAGCATGGAATTGCAAGAGTTTCACATAAGGATTTCTTGGATTTCAACCCATGGAGAATAGAGACATGAAATTATAGAGTAAAAAATAATATATGGATATCACAACATCATCAAACTCATAGAACATACCTCATACAAATACGATACAAGACTCCTTCACGATTGAAGCCAAAGTCATGGAAACTAGTGATTCCGATGGCATGGGAATGCAAGCTTTCAACACATCAATTTATTGGATTTAAAGCCATAGATAATATGGACATGAATTTACATAGTAATACATAATATATGGCTTTCAAGACATCATCCAAATCATATAATATACCTCATACAAATATGGTATAAAACTACTTCAAGATTGAAGCCAAAATCCATGAAAACTAGTGATACAATGGCATGAGAATGAAAGGTTTTCACATAGGAGTTTCTTGGATTTCAAGATGAATAGAATATGGGAATTAAATTAGATAGTATTACATAATATATTTCTTCCCCGACATCATCAAACTCATAGAAAATTCCTCATACAAATCTGATATAAAACTACTTCAAGATTGAAGCCAAATCCATGAAAACTAGTTATTCAAGAGCATGGGAATGCAAGCCTTTGATACATGTATTTATGATATTTCGACTTACAGTGCATATGGACATGATATTACAGATCCATACATCATATTTCACATCTTGGGCATCAACTATACTCAACAAAGCGCAAGAATCACTCCAACAAGTGCGCCATCAACATGAGAGTGTGGGGAATGGAGAAGAAGGAATGAGAGAATAGGGAGATATATGAGAACTTGACTATATGGACCTTCAACATGAACCTAAAACTCATTAATTATGCTCCAGTGAGAGGTCTGAATGGAATATCCATCAACCAACTTGGAAATAAATCCAACTCCCTCAAAGTTGGTTCACAAACGAGGAGAGTGAACACTCATCGTGCAATGGACAAGAAAAAGCTCTCCAAAATGTCAAATTCCAATTAACAAAAGATAAAAATCTATTCTCATTCCTCATGAAATCCTTTTATTAACTTCATGAGTCCTCCTAAAGTTGAATTTCCCTCCATGGGATTCCTCCAACTCATCTTAGTGGTTTAGTAACTCTCATGACACATGTCTTCCTCTTCATGCTCCAATTATTTCCCCAATTCGAATGATTGCCTCTAACTCCCAAATTCGACCCCTTGGTGTCTATTTTTAGCCCTGTCATTTCATATTTTTCATATGTCTACAATCAAGTCTGAATTTGTCATACTTTTCATAGAAACTTTCATCATTTGTTGTCATAGAGTGCATGGAATCTCCTTCCAAGTAGCACAACTTATCTTCTAGTCTCTTCCTCTTCCATGGGAGTTATTATCATTTATCTATTCAAATTCCTTGGATCATTATATGATATTTGACACCACATCACCCTCCAATAACATTACATTACCCATGTGTTTGAATTTGGATGAAGATCATGCCAAGTGTGTGGGGAATCTAGTCATCCAAAGGCTCCACAAGCTTCCAAGTGTCTTCAAGAACCCATGCCATCTTATTTTCTTGGCATTTATCATTTATGTGACCCATTTAAATGTGAATATGGTAAACTAAAGTCCATTTGGGTCTCATAGCCCCTTATTACATCATTTGTGTCTCCATCTCAACCTAGGGAACTAATAGGTTGGTGGAACATTATTTGCAGGTAGTCTTATTTTGAAATTATTTAATTGGGTACATGACAAATGACAACTATTTGCTTATCAATTAATAATTGTATTATTTACTTATCATCAAGATAAGAAATAATAGCTTATCTCTACTATAGAAGCCACGGATTCTTAATCCACTTTCTACTATATGTCGCACATGCATTAAGCAGACTACACATCTCTTTCACAATACAAACATTATGATTCCAAATACATAACATTGAGTTGCAATTATTTAGAAGGCCCAACAGTCGTAGAGTTGTAATCTTTGCTCTAATACCACTATGTAATGTCCCCTACCCCAAAACCAAGGCCAAGGTCACCATGAAACAAGGGAAGGTTGAATCAAGGTAATGCACAACGAAATAAGATTATCTAAGGCTATGCCAGCATGCCAACAAGCCAATAAAAATTAAACATTCGTCCTCTTTAAAAGAAATGAAAACTCCCACTACATGTTATTTTCCAAATGCACTTGCAATGCAAGGTAAATGCAAGCTTGAATGTAAACAAATATGAGCAAGCTATTAACATGTAATCAAACATCCAAGATCATATCTAATACATCCATTTAACCATCAATATAATCAGATCTGTAACTGTCACAAAGAATTCAATAATCAAATATATAGACTACCACCTACAACCATATTAACAATGTTAGAAAGCAATCTACTGACTGTCACCTACAACCATATGAACAATAATTAAATCAAATATAAAGGTTGTCATCTACATCCATATAACCATCCACAAAATCAGATCTGAAAGCTAACATAAACAATGTAATAATTGGATCTACAGGCTACCACAATCAACCACAATACTAGTGTTAAGAAGCAGATCTATTGACTACCATACATAACCATATCAACATAAACATTTTCATATATGAAATATGTCATATACATCCATGTAACATCAAATATCATGGATTCTACTTACATCCATACAAATAATAAGCAAATCAGATCTATAAGCACATATATTTCCGAAAAATGTTGTAAATAATCATTTAATAAAATACCCATCTTAATCATGGGAAACTAGCTTCAACATGACAACATTCCACCTAGCCTTAGACATGCCATTCTCATGCATATAACATGACAGTCATCCCTAAGTTGAGGCCATATATCCACAAGAGAGGTATTCTCAAATCAACAAATATCACACACTCATCTCAACACAGGGGACATTGCCACACAAAAACAGTCATATCTCAGGCATACGGAAACTTTTTCAATGAAAAAAAAGTGGACCTTACTAGAATCGCCACTCTGGACGCAATGGATTAGGTCTCACAACCCATAAATGTTCAAAAAAATATGAACCAGAGGATATGGCTATGCCCTTCTCATTAGTGTGAGAAACCCTACCACACAAAAACGATTGTATCTTACTCATACGAAAACCATTTTCAATGAAAAAAATATATTCCTTACTGGAAACATGACTCTCGCCGCAATGAAATAGGTTTCACAACCCATAAATGATTGTAAATATGTTAACCAGAACATATGGTTGCATCATTTCACATTGGCAGAACTACAACTACACCTTTCTCCATCTAAACTTTCCCTTCCATGTCCACTACCTGGTGAAATGAGATTCTCTTCACTACACAAGTCCCTCGAGACATAACCATCCATCGTCGGCCTTCATGTATTAGATTTTGACAAGGACAAGTATTGGGATAAGGACTCATTTTGTGTTCAACACAGTGAATCTTCAATCCCCATTGCAGGGTCTTCAAACCTCATTACAAGGCCTTCAATCTTCAGTAATACAATGCATCTCCTACTCGAGAGAATGTATTTCCCATATAAGACAGAATTCCACTACATTGGAGAGCACATATAGAGAGAAGAGAATGAGAGGAAACTCATTCCAAAACACAAATAACCATTTGAATTCCCAAGGGAGTTACATTTTCCAAAGAGTGTGGGATAAAATAGCCAGTGAGTGTGCATGATTAGATGAAGAGAATCACAAGAGGCTAAGGAGGGGACACTAGCCGAGTAGGCCCCACCAAAAATCAAGGAGGACTCAATAGTTTCTCCATAAACCACAATAATAAAAAATAGGGTCTTACGAGTAATGTTAGGGAGAGAAAAAACTCCTAGTCCCCAACCCCCTCACATGTGGAATCCATGGCCCCCCAATCTCATTATTTATGCATGTTGAGTAGTTATTTAATTAAACAATAAAAATAATAATAATGTCCAAAGTCCATAGTCTCGACACCTAGTGCCCAATAGTAAACAAAATAATAACATATGTATGGGGCTTAACAATCAAGGTATTACAATTCATTTCAACTTTTGCATTATGCTAGAGCATAATAACCATCTCCATAGTTTCACTCTCTCAGATTAGGGACTTAGGTCATGGTCTCATGCATTAGAGGAATTTTGGGGTCTAAAATGGGCCTCCTAGGGAAAATAATAAAATAATAGTTAAAATAATAAAATAATATTGATTAATTTTGGAGGAAGAAAGAAAAAAACTACTTTTTGTGTTCGTATTTTCGACATATCTCCCTGTGTTTTTACTCAAATTTCGATCGGGACAGCTCGTTGGATGCGGAATTTGATTCTACATCCAACGAGTACCCACATTGCATACTTTTGATGGACCCCAGTACCCCAAAAACAAGAAATACCTGGAAAAAAAAACGTGATGATGATGTCATCATCACGTTTTTTCAAGTATTTCTTGTTTTTTGGGTAGCGGCTTCCATCAAAAGTATGCAGTGTGGGTACTCGTTGGATGCAGAATCAAATTCTGCATCCAACGAGCTCTCCCGATCGAAATTTGAGTAAAAACACAATGAGATATGTCGAAAATACGAACAAAATAAGTAGTTTTTTTTAATGACAAATATGTCAATTCAACCATTATGGTTGACTTCTTTTTTTGAAATTCTATTGGTTCTTGAATTCCAACTCACAAAAACTTATTTTGGCACGTTTTCTTATAAGGCCCATTTTAGACCCCAAATTTCCTTTAATGAATCTATTGGTCCACATTGCATCCAATTTGGCCATATGAGACACCCTAGAGCTTCCTCCTCAGCTCTTAGGAGTCTATAGTACTATTTATAACCAAACTATAATTTATTGAGCTCTTAATCATCTATTTTAGCTGATGGAGGTGCATTCCTTAATTTGGGGATTCTTTCCCTAATTTTAGGAGAGCTTCACTATAATTTCAGTTAGAGAGTAATTAATCGAGGCCACTCCACTATTCAAGGTACTAAATAACCCTAATGGTTATTTTAAGCCACTAGCACATTATTTAATCCTTTTTAGGGATGCACACTTCATGCATGAACCTATTGTCAGTTGTTCCTAGCGTGTAGGGAGCTAAAGTCCACTTGAGGTGGTCCTTGGGTAGCTAACTCACCTTAGTGAGTTTGCATGGCTAACAAAGGGGATTATGGCTCTAGTTAAGCCCAACTAGGATCTCATGCACTAGATGAGAATTTTGAATTGCCTCCTAAAACCTAATTCAAATTATCTGTATGTAATAACTTACTCATTCTTTGTACAGTTGATGCAATACAACAATTTTGTGTCATTGAAAGATCTATTGTCTTCATTTTCATGTTTCGCTCATTGACATTGTATTGTCACATTCTTGATCTCTTACACATGTATTGCTTTCTTGTTTAGAATCTAGATCTATATGATCAAAAATTCTATAGGCACAAGTTGTGGTGATGAGGACCCCAAGGTTCAAGTTGTGGTGATGAGACTTTACAATTCAAATGAATGTTTCATGAGTTTTTGGCCCTTGGATTTACCTATATGATGTCCAATGTAAACTTTTATTCACTCTAGGAATAAGTTTGGCTTCATCCTAGATGCCCACCTATTCATGTGCACTAAAATTTGAGACACGAGTATTTGGGTGTAGCTTTTAACAACTATGTACATAGTTATTATTTATGATAAGTCAACATTGTAACTCTAAATTTGTGTGTCAAAGTGTGCATGGCCTTTGATGGAAAATGCATAGTAAACATTTATGGAAGTTGGTGCGATAAATGTTTTGGACATGATGGCATTTGTGGTAAACATGGTTGTGTTGTGGGCATTAATGGTTGAACTAGGGTTATGCATGAATTGTCATGAGTGTGTGTGTGTGTGTGGCGGTGTTTGATTATGAAATTATTGGTTGGTAATTATTGAGTTGGTGATTCAATTGAGACAAAGTTGGTTGGTAGTGAAAGCAACCAATGTTGTATCGTTGCAATTATGTCTAGCATGCCACTAGTTATGAGGGCCTAGAGTATAATACTTAATACTGAAAGTAGAGTGAATACGTAACAAATTAAATATGGACATGCAATAGAGCATTGTGTTGGCCAAGAGTGGGCTTGCAGTCATTTCATAAACAATGGACATAATTGTTTCAAAGTGAGTTTTCTCTCCACACTAGAGTTAGTTTTATTTGTCTCCACACATGAGTTATGGTTTCGTTGTCTCTAACTTTCTCTTTAAATCAATGTCTTAGTTTGAACATCTATCCCTTTTGTCTAGCTTAAACTCAACTCATAGATTGGATAATGATTATATCCAGCACAAAACATACCATGCCCATTTCATCACAAAAATTACCACAATGCAACACATTACAAGCATGCATCATTGCTTGAGTTATTCATCACTATGCCATATGCTCGAGATCTTTCTTATTTATGATTGACACTTGTGTTTAACTTATAAACATATAATACAACTTGATGAAAACTCCCAATAGGTCTTGTTTTTTTATAGGCTGCATTTAGTGGCTATTTTTACCCCAAACAAAAAATTGGTGCTACTGATAGAACCCTTATTTTGGGGGTTAAAATTATGACTTTTTGGAAGCCAAGTCGATGTCGCTCCAATCAAAACCCTAAATCAACCACCGAATCAAAAAGTGGTGCTACCAGTAGCACCCTTTTTTTGTTAACTCCGAGGGGAGGGGGACAAGGCTGATGGAAGAGAGGGAGGTCGAAGAGGAGGGAGGGGGAGAGAAAACGAGAGGGGAAGGGAGAGGAGAGGGTGAGTGGAGGCGAGCATGGGTTGGAGAGAGGGGGGAAGGGGTGGCAAGGCCCCCCAAAATTTTGTTTTTGTTCTTTTGTCTTTTTTAAGTTTTTTTTTAATTTTATTTTGTATCTTTTTGCTTTTTACTTTTAGTTTTGATTTTATTTTAAATTTATTTATTTAATTTAAATTTTTTAAATAGTTTTTTTTGTGTTTTTTGTGTTTTTTGTGTTTTTTGTATTTTTTAACTTATGTATTCAGTTTATATGTTTTTAGTTTTAGGTTTTTTTAATGTTTTTTTTATATTAATTTTATTCTAATATTAATTTGCTTTTTAGTTTTTTCAATAATTTATATGGTTTTTTTAATTTGTGTATTCAGTTTATATGTTTTTAGTTTTAGGTTTTTTTAATATTTTTTTATATTAATTTTATTTTTTTTCAATTTGTTTTTTTAGTTTTTTTAATAATTTATATGGTTTTATTAATTTTAGGTGTTTTTAGTTTTTAATTTTTTTTATTCTTTTAAGTTTTTATTTCTGTTATTTATTATTTATTTAATTTAGTTTTTAGTTTTAATTGGAATTTTTAATAATATATTTTAGTATTTGTTATATATATATATATATAATTTTTTTATTTGAATTTTTAAAAATAAATTTTTTGAAGGCTTTTTTTTCATTAAAATCAAAGAATAAAACCTACCTCAAACCTTGTGTACTATTAATCTAAAATGTTATTTATTAATTTTTTAATTTAGTTTATAATTTTTTATTTGAATATTAGAAAAATAGCTTTCATATATATAAACTAAAAATAGTGTTTTTGGTTTTCGCCTTTTTCTTTCTCAAAAACAAACAATATACTTGATAGTCATTAAGAATCAAAGTATATATATATATAACAAACCATATACTAAAAAACTAAAAATATTTTTTTGGTTTTTACCTTTTCTTTTTCAAAAACAAACCATATACACATGCTTGATATTCATGAAGAATCAAAGTTATATATATATATATAGTTGTCTTTATTTAAAGTTTTTAAAATATATATTTTTGGCTTACCTTTTTTGTCATTAAGAATCAAAGTATACAACTTACATCAAACCTTGTGTACTATTAACCTTAAAATGTTATTTATTATTTTTTTAAATTTAGTTTATGGTTTTTTATTTGAATATTAAAAGACAAATAGAACTTGTTATATATATATATATATATATATATATATATATATATATATATACTAAAAAAAATAGTTTTTTTGGTTTTTGCCTTTTCTTTTTCAAAAACAAACTATATACTTGATATTCATTAAGAACCAAAGTATACAACTTATATCAAACTTTTTCTACCATTAACCTAAAAATAGAATCATGTCTCAAGCTAATATACATCATCTTTCAAAACAAGTACTCCATGCTAACATACTAACAGTTCAATCCAAAAGAGCCTCCAGCTATAATTGATTGTACATAAACATGCAAAGATCAAACAATTCATTCCAAAAAAGCCTCGAGTTATAATTGATTGTAACATAAACATGCAAATTTCAAACGTTGATATATTATGCACATTTCCTATATATAATATACAAGTTGATCCTAAATTTTGTCACATTTTACAAAATTTTGATTGTCACATAAACATGCAAGTTTTATTGTTCAAATTTTGTTTATAACATAAACACGCAAATTTTAATTGTAGCATAAACATGCAAATTTAAATTTGTTTATAAATTGTGTATGCCTATATGTAATATACATGTGCTTCTTAAATTGTATTACATTATAATACACATGCATCTTAATTGCCACATTTCAGCAAGTTTTAATGAATTAGGCAACGACAAAGCACTAACACCAAGGAGATTATATTTTTTAGCTAGAATTTTCATTTAATAGTGTATTTTCATAGGGTTTTATGCATAGTATATATTTCAACTATTAATCAGTGCCTGATTGTTTTTGTAAACAAACAATTACAACCTGACAGCTTTATATAGCATGTGTACTGCATTACTATTTTATAAACAATTCTTGCATCCACAATACAATGAGAATTGCCAACTAACATGGCATATGTGATTACAACTCGCAAGTTTCATTCAACATGTACCACATCACTACTTTTAAAATGTTTTCAACATGAAGTTTGAACTAACATGGCATATACATGTTCTTAAATAAAACTAGCACAATCGTCACCTTACCTGCCTGCATGAAGACGAATGAGAAGGTTTGGGATATCCAACTAAACATCTTGCCTGGTAGAATTCTATGTTATAGAGATCTAGAAAGTGAAACGTTCTATATGGAGGGCAATAACACATGTTAAGAACGCAGATAGTGTATATGCTTGTTTATACTTACCCCAATAACTAACTAAGGGTATTTTTGCCACTCCCTCCCAAAAGGGCAATTTTTTATGATTTTAAGATATTATCAATTATAGTTGCATTTTTAATGCTTTGCCTGCCAACCCCGTTCCCCATTCATACCATATTTGCTATTTTACAAATAATTCTAACATCAACAACCCAACAAACACTTTCAACTAACGTGGCATATGCAATTACAGCTTGCAAGCTTCATTCATTCAGCATATACAACATCTCTATTCTACCAATGCTTTTAACCCTAATGAGACAAAGTGAAGTTTCAACTCACAAGGCATATACAATTATTAGTTGGGGGAAATTACTCATGATTTTCATGCATCATCAATTGTAGTTGTATTTTTAATAATTTATTCAGCATATACATCGGTATTCTACCAATGCTTTTAACACTAATGAGACGAAGTGAAGTTTCAACTTACATAGCATATACAATTATTAGGGGAAATTACTCATGATTTTCATGCATTATCAATTGTAGTGTTTTTAATAATTTAAATAGATAGGGAAAAATACTCCCATGCATTATCAATTGTAGTTGTATTTTTAATAGTTTGAATAGCTCCATCATTTGTGCCACATTATTATTTAAAAAATGGTTTTAGCACAAATGATGCAATGTAAAATTTCAACCAACTATGCAATTATTCGTTAAGGGTGATTTTCATGTACGGTATTATCAATTATAGTTGCTTTCTTAATAGGTATTATCAATTATAGTTGCCTTCTTAATAGCTTGCATACTAGCTGCATAGCAAGGACAATATTTTTGTGCAATTAGATGTATTTTGGTGTGAACAGGATGAAATGCAGACATAGTCGGAAATGAAAACAATTAAGAACATAAATTTTAACCTCCCATTTACTGAATGATTATTTACTTTGAATGGTGGATTGGTGCTTTGAATCAAATGCATTTTATTTTACTACCCAGAAGACTAGTAAAACTATGGCTCTTCTACCTCAAACAATTTGTTTTGAGAGTCAATTTCTTTCAATAACATTTTTGCATAACCTTCAACCATTAGAGGCTGAGTTTGGCAAACTAGGACAATTTTGTTCCTCGCACTCTACAACTACAATTTTGGCCCTTGCACTCAACAACTAATTTATGTTTTAGGGCCAAAGACCTTATTTCCCTGATGTTTTAGGGCAAAAGACCTTGTATTTCACTCCAGCATTAGATTTCTGAACAATGTGGATTGGTGCTAATCAATACAGCCACTGCAAGAGAACGGGAATTGTCCAGGATACTTAATTTCAATCTCTAAAACTAATGAAGCTTTACATATAAAAGAGAGAAGAGCCACCAAAAGAACAGAACATAAAACCACTCATTCATGGGTGATCAATTTTTTGACATTGTCAAACAACACTAATTATCATTAATATTAAAATAAGGGCTACCCCTGTTGCCCCCTAACCAGTTACACGGTTAATTGTACCATGGAACTTGGCGAGCTAATTTTGCTTGGTCCAGTGCCAACCAAGTCAGCCAAACTCAAAAATTCGGTGCTTCTTTGAGAGACTTGGCAAGCCTGGGAAGTACACTGAGTGTGGAGAAACTCTAACAAGTTTCAAGTTACTGCTGAGTTTTGTTGAATTATTTCCAAGATATTGCAGACTTAATATTAGGACAAATTGTAATTTAAATCCGCCAACTTGTTGTAGAGTTTTTCCGAGCCATTGTCAAGCTGATTCTCCAATTTGCTTTGCCAAGACCCAATCATTTGGCTTTGCCCTAAATAACCATTGCTTGATCATTATAAACTGCTCACAAAATTGCCATGGCTACAACTGAGAAATGATGTTTAGAAGGGCATACAAAAGACATGCTACCTTCAACTCACCATCCTTTTGTCATTCATCTCAATCTACCCGTAATTCAAGCTTTCCCTATCATGGTGCAAACACACAAACATCACCAATGCACTCACTCACTCACGCACATATACATGCCCTCTGTACATGTCTCACTGATCCTCTGCAAACTGGAACTCCTTGGAAATCCATCTTTTGAATCATTTCAAGTATTTTGGAGCACAATATTCATTTACCATTGTAACATGGACTGAGTTGACTTGGAACAAAATGGAACAAGTAATAGACATCACTACATAAGTAGCTGGTCTATAAGTCGGGATCACTAAAATTGAGCAACGTGCCTATATTACATGAATATTAACAAACTTGCAATGTGTCTTAGGGTCATTAATAGAGGTACGAGCTCTGCAATTAATCTAAAAGACAAAAAAATAGACAAGCCCTGTAAACAACCATAAAAATGGAACCTAGACACATATATAGCATTCAATTGCAACAAAAGATTCATCTACAGACTAAATAATGTTGCACACATGGTTTTGTTGTTAGTTTAAACTCAAGCCAGATATAATGATCCTAGGATGTGATGTCATACAAATGCAGGTGCCAAATACTACCCTACTACACAAGGATTTCATGTTTCAAACTAACAATAATAAATGCATGTACAGCCCACACAGAATTTCAGCCACTTCCATTATTTAAGGGTTGCTGACCTCATTGATTTCTGTGTTCCCCTTACATTGATGAACAAGTGGTAACCCTTCACTTCGCACCACCTTTGCAAATGGCTCAGTCTATGCCAAGAATTTTTCAAAAAGACACTTACAGCCATGACTTTGACAAAAATACTCGTATGCATAGAGTAAGCATTTGTAAAGGGGGTACAAATTGAAGGTTCGCAACTTGTCAACAAAAGAAAATTTACAACCATAGTGTTGTCGAAAACACCCATATGCATGCAATAAATGACATTATATAACAAATCACAAAAGAAAACTAGTGTAAAGGTAGAGATACAGCAGAGGCAGCATAAAACTTTCACAGGCTAACTTCCAAATCACAACAAATGACAGTCAATTCAGATATCATATACAAAGTTACAAACCATTTTAATCAGTCAGCTGAATTCATATAGTTTTTGTAGAAAGCATCCATCGTACTAATCTAAGGTCATCCTCCTCTCCTTTCTGAAAATTTGAAAATTCTACACTCTCAAACAAGTGCTCTTCTATGGTGTAGTTTTTATATCTAGATGTGAAACTACAAGCTTTGGACAGTGTAGATCAAGTAAACTTCATATTGAACAGCATTCCTGACAGTAAGCTCCTACATATAGAAGCTTCCTTTTAGTTCTGTCACAACACATTAATTATTGAGAGGGATCCAATTTCATAGAAGCTGGGGCATGTTAATTTAATTGCATGGATTACAAACAAGTTTAGATGCATGCTACGTTTCTTAATATCATTCTTTCATTCATGAGGTGAGAACATGGACTCCAAAGAAGGGTAAGATTTAAACAAGTTGATTGCAAGGATCCTTCTGATCTGAAGAAAGACCGCTCTGTATTTAGCACAAATAATTCCTGTGACTAGACACTATATTACTAGACAATTAATTATTCAGAGGGACCCACCTTCATAGAAGCTGGTGCATGTTAATTTATTTGCATGGAATAATAGTGTCCAGTCCATGCTACGGTTCTTAATATCATTAATCCATTCATGAGGTGAGAAATGGACTCCAAAGAAGGGTAATATTTAAACAAGTTGATTGGATGGATCCTTCTGATCTGGAGAAAGACCTCTCAGTATTTACCACAAATAATTACTCTGTGACTAGACATTATATTACTCTTATATTTTAATAATTATGGTAGGAATTTGGACATACAAATGGCAGCTTTAAGATATCATAGCAGCATTGTATTCAGTTCCATAGTATTTTAATCAAATACCAAACTTTCAATAAGCCTCACGTGCTGAAGATACTAAAGCCAATGCCCTAGATGCTCCTATTGCAACTTGTAAACTTCTGCTTCAAGCAAAGTACCACATGCTACGGTTCCAACGCAAGCAAAATGTTGAGCCGTAATCCCAAGTATTCTATCAAAACCAGGAGAGCTTTTTCTTACGGTATGGAACAACTATAGCATTCAAAGTTCAAAATTTCAGTCAATGGCTAAAAGCCAACCTGAAGAATATCATATTTCTATAAAAACGCATAAATAGAATACTGGTTAAATCGTGAAGTGGAAAATTAGTACATAAAGAAAAGCCAATAAGGTGGAAAAACAAATTATCCAGCACATTTATACTAAAAGACAATAGCCACACAAGCAGATAATGTTTGATAAAAGCACAAAAACAAGAATTTCACCTCACTAAATCATACCGGTAATGTTAATAACAAATACAGAAACAAACTACATAAATTTGTAGACCAAAATAATATGCAACTGTAATAACATCCCTAATGCTTAAGAACAGCCCAAGAAAATGTGGAGTTGTGCTCACAAAGCAAACTCAAAAAGAAACCTTTATGATGTTTGGCAAATAGTCATTAGACACATAACTTATGCTAACAAAACATGAATAGACGAGCAAATCATAAATGAAAACTAATGCTTGCTAGACAGAAAAACCAACAACCTTCAGCAAATTATGGAACATCGCTACAAAGTTAAAACAGAAAACACTGCCCTTGTAGTATTTCATTTAGCCCCAATACAGTGAAAGCGTATACTAACAGGCAGAACACAAAATTATATAGTATCTCATTTTAAATCATACCTACTTAAATACTATTTGATTAAAAATAACGAGTGTCACAATACTTTCTGAAACTTACCCTGAAAGGCTTCAGAATTTCAGAGCAAAAACGAATTTGACTTCCTGAATCCTGCTCTGCAGAAGACACTCAAAAGCTTCATAACAGTAAAGGCTATCAAGACTCAAAACTACCCAATTTAAACAAGTTACAGCACAGATAAGTCTTTGGAGGGCACCAAAGCCCATCGATTACATGGTCAAATAACAGCAGTAGCAGAATTAACTTACAAAGTTAGAAATCGAATTGTATCAGAAATGCAAAGTGCATGCTTCGAAAAGCTCTGAATTAGGTGAGTCTGCAAAGTGAACAAAGTAACTGCATCCCCAGGTTCCGTTGTTTAGATTTGAGATGTGGCATTGCTACCGCATTGCAATGCTAAAAAGACCTTTGTAAGAATTTATTACCTACACAAACCCAAACCTGAGGCACGGCTAATGATGAATCATGTGCTAATCTATAACAATACATAGCGAAGAAACGATGGAGATCAACAGCTCACTGAAGATGGTTCAGGGAGCTGCTCACAACGCAGAGAATTGATCTCTCGTAGCTGTGCATTCTCTTGACTAGCATGCTTTTCATTAGGTTCATGTGCAACTTCCAGTTTCTCTACAGGTTCCCCATTCTTCGAGATGTCTACATTAGCTCCAGGACATTTATTCTCCTCCTTTGCTTCTACTGATTCTCCTGGCACAACAACTGTTACCTCCTCAGGTTTGCCATCCCCACCATAGTGCTCTTCTTTCTTTTCCTCATTCTGTTTCACTTCTGTCCGCTCAGTTCCTGCCTCTTCTTCCTGAACTTGTGGATCCTTCAATGCTGTTTCTTCTCCTTTGTCAACAGCCATTTCCACTATTTTATCAGATTTAGGTCCATCAGTCTTCACCTCAGGTTCCAATTCTGGTTTTTCTCCATTGTCTTCTTGTTTCTCTTCAGGCTTCATTTCTGGTTTCTCTTCCTTGTCATCCTGCTCATCTTTTCCAACATCTTCTGCTGTTTCTGAAGCAGACGTTTTTCCTTTAGCTGAATCCTCCACATTCTCTACATCTTGCATTTCTTCTTCATTGCCAGCTTCGACTTCTTGAGGAGGAGCTTCAGCCCCTTTCTTTTTCTTTTCTTTTGCATCTTCAGAAGCACCCTCTGACTTTCTAGATCGCTTTGGAGTTGTCCTTTTAGACTCGCTTTCTGGAGTTTCGGTTGTTTTTGGCTTCTCACTTAATCTTGCAGATCTCCTTGGTGTATCACCTATTATTAGATCATTAACAAAACACAGTCAATATCATATTTTCTGAAATCCATATATTATGGACTCGGAAATTAAGTTTCCGACAAGTTGAATGGATCCACATAAAAGAAAATTTACAAGTGATGGAAAATTTAACATCTACCTGTGCCCCACTCAAACTCCGTAATATCAGGACCTCCTGGATGGGATTTCAAATACTGTGTCAGATGCCGCCTATTCTTAATCTCCTCACCTGTAGGAGCAATGAAAATAATCTCATTCCTCTTTGGGGTTCCCCCTTTCTTGGGAATAAACTGCAAAAGAAACAAATAAACAAACATCAATAAAAAAAATGAAATCTCCCAGAAACAATGATTCCTTACTGGATGAGACACCAAATCTAGAACTGGTTAAAATAGTTATCAGAAACATGAGAAACAGGTGCACTTGTAGTGACAGTTAGGATTTGAGGATGTCTTCATGAGTTATTCTTAAAATGTACAATTTGCAAGTCTGTCCACTGCATATGGCTTAATCACCTATTTCTATTAATATTTTAATTTATATTTTTCACGTTAGACATGAACTGAGCCTGTCCACTATATAAGGCTTAAACACCTAGGCTGATGCATTCTAGAATATTCTCCTTTGTGGATTTCAAGATCTCAAAGCTGTATCTTTCTTTAACTTTTTAACTAAGTGTTCTTTTATGTAGATTCCCCAGCCATCAAAGGAATTTGCATTCTCCCTGGAATTGGTACCATGCCAAAATCTCTTGGGAGATACAGCCTAGATATACAATGTACATAGTACATAGAATATTCAGCATTTTGAGAGTGCCACTAACCTGAATAAAGGGACTGATTTGAGGAATCTGGTAACACCAATTCAGTCATTAGAATTACAAGAAGAAAGGATACAGCAGTATGATAATATTTACCAGAAAATGCAAGAACATAATATTCACTATGGAGAAGTATAGGAGAATCAGCGGCAATACTAAAAGGCCAACTCTATGAGCATAATTTGCTTAACAACCCAGGAATCATGCTAGAAGATGGCTTTGGCTTGAAATGTATGGAATCCAAGAGTTGCCAGACAGAAAAATGTTATGAATGAAAAAGAAGTGGACTTTCTTGTCCCAAATAAATACGATTTAGAATCAGGAATTGCAAAAATTATAGCATGTACAAATTAGCAAGAATGCCTTCTTCCAACAGAAGAAATAAAGCAAAATATTTGATTTTGTTCAGCAATAGAATAGCACAAGAAGTAGAGAAGATGAGAATATGTGTATTTAAGTTTTCTAGTTTTCACAAACTCTTGCCTTGGCTTAGAACAGTTAAACTGTATACTGTAGTAAAAGGAAGGAAGATGTTAACTTGCTCAGCATATGAAAAATCTCACTTCTCTGCAAAATCTTCACGGTTCTAATTTCAAGATGAACTCTTTGGATATATTAGAAAACAGTCCTGGTGCTTTGACATTACAGTTTACTAACTGGGCATAGTCCAGCTATCTTCAGCAGACCTTGAGCTGACTTCAGAATGCAAAACATGCCTTGGAAAGGCCAGCTAAACCATTACAACTTAAAAAGTAAAGAATCAAAATAAAACATTTCATGGGAGACCCATTCTGATCCATTTTCAATGCAGGGCTGCTATAAAGTTAATTGCATTTTCTATTCAACTCCTAACCACTTTTCTTAGACATCAAAGCATGCTGACTTGCAGGCCAAAATTTAAACCAAAAAATACAAACAAAGGAGCAGCAGCTATTTCAAGTGCAGTGATAAGCTGCTGACATTTGTCAACAACATGGTCAAGAGTTGAATCCCCTCAAAGCAATTAGCCAAAGAAATTGTCAGCACTATATCGATGGTGGACTATAGAGTGGCCTTGCAGGCATCAACGACCTGTAGAACCTAATTCCATGATTCCCTTTCTAACCAAACAGACAGACCACCTCTTTACAAGTAGATAAGATAATTTTATTAATGTCCACTAAATTACAACAATAGTAGGGTCAATGGGACTCAAGTACGACCCATGTAGGCACATAATGGGAATGCAAAAGCAACTTCTAACACTACTCTACAAGAAGTATTAAGTCCAAAAGCTCAACAATAATATATAAAATTCTTTCACTCAAAAATGACCATTATCCCTCTATTTATGCTAGTTTTACTCTCCACCTGGCACCCTTCCAATGCCTCTGCACATAGTATTTCATCAGTTCAGTAGAGTAGTTTATCCACACAATTCGCTAACCTTGACCTGATGAAGTTTCTCTGCACCATACAAATAGCATCTAGTTTCCTCCAATTATCTCCCATTTCAGCATTGTCTGGAAGCAACCACCTTATCTTCACTGAACCTTTCCATCCCTCACACTTGAGCAATACCCAAGTACACCCAATGCAAATTCTGCACAGTAACTGGATCAACTCCACTACTTATGGTGCATATCTTCATTGTCTTATTAAAAATATGTTATATTATCTGGCAAGATCTCTCCACATTGTTTGATAAATGCGCAATATGGGTTGCTTCTCTACCATTGTCAACCCTGCAATGGAACTCTATACCTTAGCACATGTACTCTTTCTGGCACTTTGCACATTATCCTTTCACTCTCTTTTCAACATTTGTAAATCTCACTCTCAAGAGCACTTAGTAACTTACACATCTCTCTTCACTCTCTTTTCAGGACGTGAATTCTTACACTAATAACATACAAAATTCATCAAAAAAAATCTCAACTACTTCTCTAGAGAAATCTCTACCTCTTCCTTGTTAAACTCCACAAAAAAATTGCAACTACAATGTTGTACACTACTTGTGGCATTGCACCCAAGTCAATGCAGCTACCTTAGAAAGGCAGAGATACGCCGACCCACCCCAAGTGGAGTGTAGCAAGCCCACGACTCCCCAAGAGGAATGAATTGCATTGCACCCCCTGCAGTGGATGTAGCAACCCTGCACCTATTTAGAAAGGGTACGGGTGGATCGCACCCTCGAGGATGGGTGTGGATGAATTGCACCACCGTAGGTGAGGTAACCCCACATCACTAAAGGAGGGGTGTGGTTGCATCCCACACCGATTGAAAAGTTATCAACAAAAGAAGAAACTCCCAAGGTACCTCTTTGGGAGGCATGTTGGTGTAATGCCCACGACTTAGGAGGTTGTTTCCACAAGATGCACGCTTGAAGGTGACACAAGCTTGGTGGGGTGTTCATGGGAGCTTCAAATACCACTCCACACTGCGTGATCTTCTGCAAAAAGACCTTCATCATTTTCTTTAAAATTTTCAAAACGCAATTTTTGTCTCTTAAAATTTCTCCTTTCTTTGAGATTCAAACTTTGAATTATTCATTGTATGGATTTGTTCTCCCTTTCTAGTGTGTGATATGTTAAAGATTTTCCTCACTAAAACTACTATGTTTCCAATCTACTTGAGGTTTTGTCCTGACTCCTACCGATACTGCTCCATGGGCCATGTGCTTCAAGATCCATCTCGACTGCACATCTCTCTTGACATTATGCTCTCCTTACACTTTCATTTTGCTTGCTCCTTTTACCTTCCACAAGGTTGCGTACATAGAATGGACTAGACCCCATTGCACAATATAGCAACCATCATGACTTTAACTTCCCCATTAATTTTAGTATTTCTTTTATTTTTAAATGGATACTTCTCTCTCCATTTAACCTTGTCTCATCAAATGATGTCCCATTATTTCACGAATGTTTCTCTTTCAAAACACTTTTCATTTGATTTCCCCCCACTTGTTTCATTATATGGTGTCTCGTTATTTCATGAATGTCTTTTTTGAAATAGTTTTCATTGGATTTCTCTTCACTTGCCTCAATAAATTGCATGGAATCTTCTTCCTTTAACAACTCTCGTCATCACACATACATCCATCTTATAGCACCATTATTTTTCATCCCTACAAACACCTACTTTGGGAGCAATGCCTTACACTTATTCTCCAAGCTTCATTTTTGTGTGTTACATATTTCACCCAAATATATCTTGGTTTAGGTGGTGGCGACAACCCCTGGATGAAATAACACACTATGACATTCTCCTTGCTTCCTTTCACATTCTTGTCCTCCACCCTATTTACATCTCTTTGGGGTATAAGTTGGGTGATGGCTCAAATTCTATCAAGATTTGGCCACACTCTTCTCTACCCCTTATGAATTCCCTAACAAATTCCCCAGAAGTAACCATTGTTATGACTATTAACCATAGTATTCTTTCCACCTAGGAAGTAAGTAATCCATTAACACCCCATATTAATCTCACCATCCTAACCATAGGATTTAGCCACCTTTCTCTTGTAATTGTTCTAGCCACACTCCTCTCAAAAAATTGCTCTTGCACAATCATTGACAATTCATGCATCTCTACTCAAGACATCTCTATTTGGAACATCTCCTCTCCTTGTATGATAATTGATCTATGTGTCTTCTATCTACCAATACTTAGACCCATGTGCTCTAAGCAAACTATAACCTATTTGTGCATCATCCTCATCCTCATCACTAACTATTTGATATGGAATTCGATTGCCTTACTCTTCAACACTAATGGCACTCTCGTCCTCGGTGTCTTTTAATTATTCAAGTCCTCATTAATTACATGAAAGAATGACGACAAGAGAACCTCATGCTCTTCCTATCGCAAATGTAGTAATCCATTGTCTAAATTACATCTAAACATTCTTCTAACATCAACACCCCCTATTTCAGTTTATTTTTGTATCAATGTCTCTAAATTCCCATAGTGTTTTTTCATTGGTTCCACTATACTTGTACTAGAAGACACTTTTCTCAATTCTTCTCTTCTTCATCTCAATTTCTAATTGTTTCTCATCTTGTTTGGTTGTCAAGGCACCTCTTCCCCAATCTTGAATTGTTTTTACTTTCCAAATCCATGGTCGTCCACATAATGTGGAGTGCGCAGGGGTTCTTGGCTTTATTAAAATAAAAACAATGTCTCAATGGGAACCCTTTGGACTGGTATATATTTTCCATGCACCATTGATAATCTTTTTGGGTCAATTTACTCTAGTTCACTGTCATTAGTGGAACATAGGATGTCATAGTGTAGGCTTCCTTGTTACGCATGCTTCTTTCGATAAAATGATCAATTTTGATCTACCATTGACTAATGTATATTTCAAGGTATGGTTGTTAATCGGCATTGTACTCTCCATGTGTTTGTCATCTCATTTTGCCACTGAATTAGTAGTCTCCATCCTCAATTGTAAAGCTATGCACATCCTCTTTTATCATTTCTATACATTCTAAAACACTGGTAGCAATTGAATGCAACTTGAATTGAACTTGACGATGGCCATGTTCGTCGCCTCTAAATTCACTGAATTAGTAGTCTCCATCCTCAATTAAAAAGTTATGCACGTCCTCTTTTATCATATCTATACATTCTACAACACCGGTAGCAATTGAATGCAACTTGATTTGAACTTGATGTTACGGTCATTTACAGGACCTTTGAATTCCTTTACCAATGTTCCCACCATATTCAATATGTATCTAATTAGTGTTGCCATTTTTATTAAGGAATTTGTTTCTAGTATTCGGTACCAACTTAGTTGGGATTTGGATATTATCCATAATTGTTGTACCCTTATATTCTTCACTTTGCTCTTTACTTGTATATCTTCTGCAATAGTTATCTTTCACATCCTTTGTTTACTCTTATGCATATTTTATTAGCTCCTTCACTTCCTTGGATCTTGCTTTTCATGTTGTTGGATTTGAACCTTGGCCTTCTTTGCTTGTGCTCTCACTTCAGCCATGTACATCTTTGGTTGACATAGTTTACATGCCCTTGTTTTATTCATGGACACTTGTCGTCATCATCGTCTCCTAGCATGCAATTCTGACATAGACTATGTTTTGACTATGTATAATATGACTAACATCTACGATAATGCACCCATTTTCCACATCTATAACAATGCCATATTGGCCTTCCTTTATCATCTATTCATAACTATGACTCCTAAATTGAAGAGTTGTCTATTGTTGTTATTTTGATGTTATTGCACCTAGTTATGACATTGTTAATATAGTATTGTTATTTTTTATATTATTGTTTACCCTTATTGTCATTGCATTCTCCAATAGAATTCAGTTGCTTATCCTTTTTTTCTACAATTGGAGGTATGATGATCATCTATTGCACGCATGTTCAATGCAATTGTGATTCCATATTTTCTTCTCTTCTACATCTTGTGAACCAAATGTTTTCTCTCCCCTTCTCTTTAGTTGAGATATTTTTTTCATCATTTTCACCATTCCATCCCTTAATGCATCAATTGTATTCTCAAAGCTTCAACACTTGTTCACTACTCACTAGATGGTGATCTTGTTCATGATTTTACTTGTTCTTTTGTCCAAAGCAAGTGCTTTCCCATCGTCTTCACCTTCCAAGTCCAATTGTCTTGTCAATCCTTTTTCGTATATAGTAGGGGTTATAACTCCCACCATCGTTTTGTATTTCACCAAGCATTCTTACATAAACCACTCATTAGTATCCACTTGTAACTTGTATGTGCACCCTTTAACAATCCAAGCAATTTTTATTTGACTCTGTAGAGAATATTTCATTGCCCCTTTTCTTGCTTGAGGTGGCATATTTCATGTGTTATTTTGTCATCATCTCTTAGCAATCTAAGCATTGTTGTGAGCACAATTTACAATTTTGACTAGGTTTTGAAATGGTTGGTTTATAAACTCTATATAAATCATGTGCAATGTAACATACGGTACTTGAGGTATCTATCAACCAACACTCCTCATCGAGGTGCCAATTTGCTATCCAAATCCTTTCACAAGTGTTACAATATTTGACATGATCTTCATGCCCTATTCCAATGAAAGGGGTTATTTTTTGTCTCTTCACGACTAAAACCATTATAAATTTTGATTGTAACTCTAATCAAGAGCTTCAAGTTCACTTGTGCATTTGGCATCTCTACCCTTGTAGCTACAACAATGGAGGCACTCTCAATAGTGTCTCGTGGATGTTTACAATAAGTGAGGGTTTCTACCTCTACATCACCCTAGGTCTCTTCTCTTAAACTAATATCATACACATCCTAAATTCTCTAACAAGCCTCTCAATTCCCCATCACTACATTTGAGAGAAGTGCTCTCTAATGCTCTCTAGGTTCTTAACGACATTGACCTTTCTTTTGATGATGGTGTACACAACATATAAGTTTCCACATTCTACCTTCTTTGGTTGAGACTCCATTCATGGCTTATGACCTACACTATCATTTCCAAAGTCGTGATAAGCAAATTAACTCATATGATGAAGATTCCTCTATACAAAATAGTATTTCCTTCCCTCACAGCCTACTTTAGTTTACTATAATAGCCTCCCAACACATGCAATAAGCCTTGGTTGAAGTTGAACTTATTGTCCAAATAACTCTCTTACTTCCTCTGGTCCCAAGGCCACCACTAGCTCATCACCATGCACATTATTCACTAGTGTAGATTCACCACTTCCACAGGTCACACTCTTGTGTGAAACCCAAGGACAATGTCAAATGTTGAAGTTGATTTCACTGGCCAAGTGCACAATTTGGAAAGCAAAGGCCGAAATTATTGAGATGTTTGTGTGCATGTGAAATTCATACCTCACTCATACACATGTACGCAAATATTGACATTAAATTTAGTCGAACACAATGTTCATGTGTATACATGTTTGTGGGGGCTCTTTATACATGAGGCAACACTATCATTGTTCAAAGTCGGTCGGTTCACCAACATCCACCAAACAAGTGCCACATGCAATTATGTATACTAATGACATGTATCGGACATGTATGCTAATCATCTCATAACTATTACATGGCATGTTAATGCTCTCATTACATCATCTACCCTTATCATATCTACACCACTTCATTACTCTTGGTAATGACCATTTTGGGCCCAACAAGTTGGCTTGCAAAACAAAAAAGAAGCATTAGTGATAACTAGTATAGCAATAAGCAAGTAAAATTTGCAAACAAGATGGTCAAGAGTTGAATCCTCTCAAAGCATATAACCAAATAAATTGTTCAACGCTATCTTGATGGTGAACTATATAGGCTCCTTGTGGCTATAAATGACGTTTAGGTAATCATCCATAGAGACCTTTCGCCTCTAATCGCCAAATCTCTTCATGTGATCATCTAGGCAGGTGGGTCATGTGTTCATGTAAGTACTCGGTCCCGATCTGTCTACTGTCATGACTTCCTCTTAACTATTTCGACCAGAAGTCATCCTTCTTTTTGGGCTGAGAGTCATGCTTCTAAAGGCTTTCCGCTTTCGATCCACCTGCATATCAACGGGAGCACTTGTCCTTCAGACTAAGTTTCATCATCCTCTTCTTGTAGACCATAGCATTTCCTACGAGTCAAATACTATCAGATGGTTAGCAATATTGCATAATTAAAACAATGCATCAACAATAATTTATACAGGTATGTAGGCATGATCTTTTAGCCAATGATGTGGCACAACACACACATGGTTATTATCTAGATGCTTGCGGTCTCCATTATAACATACCATCAAGAACGTGCACTACTCTAAGTATATGTTAGAAGGAGATGTCATCCAAGAGGGATCCATGAACTGTTGTGCTGCATTACGGGCTAAATCATAATACATACTACATGAGCCTACTTTCAATAAAAAGAACTATATTACATAAACAACAATTTCTAGGAATATAGATCTACATAAAACATATTCAAAACAACCAGATCTAATCTATCAGAGCATGTAAAAATCAAATATCTTTTATTGTTTTGTGGGTGAGCTCCCACTGCCTTCTTGTGGGAACCATGATAGACCTGTGTTCTTCATTTCCTTGTCGGAAGATCATTGTAGTCTGGATCTTCATATCATCACCTCAATATGTGGTGTCATTCCTTGACTTCTTGTGAGAAGTGTCTTCATCAACATCAACGATTGAAACTTCATGCTTCCTTTTGTTTTAACTTTTACAATTTCTGGCATAGTGGCAATATGTTTTCCACTTGAAGCATTGTATATGCAAGAGATCCTTCTTCTTCTGATCTAGAGAAGGACTTGCTCTCCTTTCTTAATTCTTGTGGTTATGAACCTTTCTTTTGTTTTCCTTTCCCTTCTTGGCATGGGCCATGAATGCTTCATTCTCCTCAAGTTGAGTGCCATGAAGTCTTTTTCTTGCTACAATCCTCGTGTCTTCTTTAGTACAATCTTCCCATAACCTGTCAAATTTGGGCAACTTGGTCCGACCACTGATGGTTTGGATGAAAGATTCCCAAGATGGCGAAAGACCATTTAGCGTAGTCATGGCAAGCTCCTTATCTTCAACGGGTTCTCCACCAGACCTTAGCTTGTCCCTAAGTTATGTGATCCTCATGAAGTATGAGGAAATTGATTCATACTTGGACATCTTCATATTTGATAGCCAGTTCCTCAATGTGAGACTCACATTGATGCTATTGTGCTCAAATAACCTCTTTAGGGTTTTAAACATCTTCTTATTTGTCTTCTTTTGCGAGATTTGAGGAACGAAATGATCCCTAACTGAGTACACCATGATTCTTCTTGCTCTGGCATCATTCTTCCTCCAATCAAGCTTGTCTCCTTCAGCTTTTGGTTCTAGCACCTTCTCTTTGACAAACTTTAAGAAATCATTTTCTTCCAAGATGAGAAGAACCCTAGAATTCCAAGAGATGAAGTTGGTAGCCCCATCAAGCCGATCTTCAACCTTCATTCCAATCATCTTGACTGCAAATCTAAATCAAAAACCCAAGCAGGAGCTAGGTCAAAAATGAGGTTTGGAATTTTGCAAAACTAACCTCACAAATAAATGCACCCTATCAAGGCGAGTTGAGAGAAGGTGAGGTCTAGCCAAATCTATGGATTGATCAGCACAAAACTTGAAACCTTAACTTCCGCAGTAACTATAACAGCAAAATTAGCTCGAAAATGAAACTTCTTAGAATTTGATTCTTCCTTCACCAAAGGATGTGCCTACCCTAAAACGAGCTTTCCAAGTCCTTTTTTCTCCTGAAATGTTGAGGGAAGGCCTTCGAATCTCAAGCCCTAGTTCTCAGCAATGGCTTCCTCTAGAACTGCTCTGATACAATATTAGAAATTGACAATTGTAAAACCAACATCACTAGAAGAAAGGCAAAGCACAGAAACAAATTGAGTGTGGAGCTTGTTTAACCATCGTGATAATCTATCACCTCCCAACCATAGACAATACAGCGTTAATGTCTCACCAAAGATCAGACCTTCCAATAGAGAACGATGTACATCCAGATGGTAGTAGCACAACCCCAAGAAAATAAGAGAAAAACTAACCACAAATCCCAAAAAAAAGTCTCCTAGCTGCAGTAGCGAACTTCTCTACCTAAGGGAAAACTTGTCCTGCAATGCTCAAGTTGTTGTATGTCAAAATGAGGAGTGGCTCCCTCTATTTACACTGTTTTCCCACTGAAATTAACTGGGGCCGACTTGACAGTTTTCCCACTGTTTGGGGAAAACTGCCCACTGTTTTGGGGCAGTTTGACCCACTGGGCCAACTTGTCTTGGGGGAAGATAAAATAAGGTTTATTTAATTATTTTTCTTGTGTAATTCTTCCCCAAGGTTTACATTAATTCTTTCAAGGGTTTACATGACTGATTACATCAATATAACCTCCCATAAGAGGTACAAAACATTACATGAAGAATAACTTCCAAAGTTGCACACAATCCAACAATCCCTCTCAACAAGGAAGGTATTCTTCAGACATGGTATTCTAATTTTATTCTTTCCTGGGCCAACCTATAAGGTGGTGCCTCACGCAACTACTACTTCATTGCCAAATACCAAACAACTGCCTAAGAACAACCAAACACTAACAAATGAACACTGTGATTCCCTTTTGTGTTTGTTTAGGGTTATAAATTGTAGGAGGGTTAGTGGGACTAACTATAAAAGGCCAGGAAACTAGTAATTATGTTTCAGGGCTTTATGAAAAAAAGTATCCTAAAACATTGGGGCCATGTGTGGGTACTTTTGTGTCTTCCTTGAGGGCATTAGGTTATCTCTACATGTACAAAAACATAAGGGGCACAAATTTCAGGTATTTAGGGGCCGCTCATCAAAATTGAAGTTGATCTTTTATCTGATGTGTAGAAAAGGGTTGGGCATGCACCATGTTACATTGTTATGACAAATATAAAAATTTAAGAACATGAAAAGTAAATAAAAAGAGAAAAATAACACACACACACAAGCAAACGGTTCATAAGTAGCAGAATACCAAATCTCACAGGCAACAGGAGGCAGATCCACAGAAAGATATAAGTAAAATACATTTATTTATTTATTGTATAAAAGGCTTAATATATTAAATAAATCCAAGTCTAAAACTTTAGAAAATAGTTCAATTTAAATTGGTATGATCATGGATGGCAAACTCAACAAGACAACAAATAGAATTCTTCTGATTGGCAACCAAACTTTTGAAAGATTCAGTAAGAATAAAAATTGAACTTATATATAGACCAACGGCTAGACAACAGCCTCATAGCTATTCTCGGCACTGGTTGAGCACAGCATGATTTTGGCAAATCAGAACAATAGTATGTAAAAGAAAATGGAAGTTGAATGACAACAGAAATTTGTCTGCAATCTAAGCTGCGTTCAAATTGTGATATTTTGTTGTTGACAGAATGCATATGACTGTTTATATGTCAAACAGATTAGCAGTACAAATCGCCTGACATCATGCACACACCACTAACATCTAGTTGTGCACAGGAGAGAGAATTGATGGCTTAGACTGGTCAACATGATGGCTAACAGCCGTATATCCAGCCAACAAAATGGTTAAGAACTTATCCCAATAGATGTTAGTGAGACACTATTAGCAGGCAGATATATGTCACAGCAACTGTGTACAACCATGGCAAAGAGGGTGTAAGCATATTGACAAGAGTCAAATAGGTAACAGCACAAAATATCATAAAAGCAATCACTAGAGAGGAAAATTGAAGTCTAAAATGTGGTCGTTATTATAAAGTAATATCATGGGAAGTCGATTGTGAGGAGATGAAAACTGTAGAACAGTAACAGCAAGAGGTACATTGATATGTTTGCCTAAAACAATGGTTGGCAACAAACCTAGCTGTCATAGGCAATCTATAAACCCAAAACACATCACATCGTAATAAAAATGGACACAAAGCACACCAGAAAATTAACAGAAAGTTAAACATCTAAAATATTTTATGAGACTATAGGTTAAAAATCCTAAAAGGAAAAAAAAAATTGGTGCTTGGTGAGTGAGATAAAATTCTTGAGCTTACATAATGTAATATTTTCAGACACTTTAAAAATTTAATGGGCACAGCTATAATGTATAGAACTATAGTATGATACATATCGTAAGAGAGTAGTAAACTGTTGGATGTGGTAACAGGCAGAGCAATAAGAGGTCCAAATGACGAGGTGTCATATGAAACGTATGACTCAAAAAGAAAAGAGGTACTAATAATGATAATAAAGCTTTTTATTACTGATGAAATGACTTTGCAGAGACGTAGCATCAGATCCATGTATTATGTGTAGAACACTGATGTGATGGCATGACACCTCCGATAAAGGTAAGGCTCTTTACCTCAAAATTTTACTTTATGCCATGAAATTGGACAAGGGGATTCAATTGCAAATCATTTATTGAAATTGAAGAATGTTCATGATCAATGGCTTGCAATTAGTAGAGAGGTAGAAGAATAAGACATGGCAATTATTACCTAAAAAGTTAACAAGTCTACCTCAATCTTTTGAAAAAAATCTTGAGACACTTGACATTAATCCTAAGACACTTAACAGTAATCCTAAGTCTATTGAACTTACAATTGATAACGTGTCAAGCCAATTGTTACAGCATAAGAGGTGAAAAAGCAGTTCAGAAGTGGTGAAGATGCATACGAAAGTGTTTTTGCTGCCAAGTTCATAGGCAACGGCAAACAAAGGCAGGAGGGAAGAACAGGCAATAGATGCAAAAATTTTACAGGTGAAATTTCTTTTAAAACAATTGAGATACTATTGTGGTAAACTAGGACCTCTGACAAGAAAATGGAACAACAGTTTGTGAGATATTGAAACACAACAAGGTCAAGATCAACACAAGAAGAAGCTAGCGAATGTGGCAGATCATGAAGAAAATATATATGCATTTGCTGCTTCTCAGGAGGGAGGTAGTGTTAAGTGAATACGTTTTTCAATTCTGGAGGATCAAAACAAACTAACCAGACAAGTTGTTTCAAGAATGTAGTTTACATGCCAGATTTAAGTAAGAATCCTCTTTTCCTTAATAAGAAAAGGACGCAGGATTCACAATTGGATGTGATTATTAGAGGTGAGAAATGCTTTGCAAATGAAAAGAAGTAGAACAAGAGATTTGCATCAGGGGCAATTGAACATGGGCTCATAGGTAGATAGGTGGTTGGTGACTTTACATATTTAACATCAACCATGCTGGATACATGAGATGAAACCAGCTTAATCTCTTAGTTTGCAGTAGGAACAAAGGGTGACATTTGGAGTGCCAGTGAGAGGTGCATGTGGTGCATGCAATAGAAATCAGGATGCAAGGTTGTGAACAACAAGATGGAGAAGAATGCTTTCACTATCATCATATTCAGTTGCTTATCATAAGCAAGAACCTGAAGTTGCATCACTGCACAATTAAAAACATACTGCAGACATCTCTTATGACACTTGGTTTAGATAGTGTTAGTACCTAGCTCTACACCTAGGATTGCCTACTTCCAAAAACTTGAGACCCTAAAGTTTAAATCTATCCTAAACCTTTCACAAGACATTTGTCTAAGACAAATCATTTATCCTTGAATTTCTGCTGCATAATTTTGTATGCTTGCTAATTATTTCATATTTTCAGTCTGATAATTAGTTTGTTAAATATGTTAAGTTGGCACAAAGTTTGCATGCTTTTTGTTGTCCTGTTAATTTTGCAGGTGTTAGTCTTGTATTCAGACCTCAGCGTTTCAAAAGAAAGGGAATTGGTTCTAAGGCTAGAACTATTCTAGGTTGCTGCGCTGCAAAACAGTTATGCAGCTGTGCTGCAGAATGATTATGCAACAGCACTACATAATCGTTCGGAGGCTGCGCTGTGATATTAATTAAGCAGTACTACAGAATTGTCAAAACACTCATTACTGCGTCCACCTCTAGTCACATCAAATTTCAACAGCAGATACGTGGATATTATGGGTAATCATGAAATCATTTGGGATTTGCTTTCAATGAATCCTTTGCAGCTATGATGTGACCTAAGTTCTGTAAGTGGTATGATTAATTCTACAGCTCAACAAATGAGGGGTTTTGTTAGTCATTCCTTGCCCGAGTTAGTATATATTGAATAATATCTCAATCATCTGCAAATGTTTCTCTCTGTCACAATACCAAAAATGGCGTCAAAGCGAAGTGGGAATTTGCTCTGGCATGAACCGATGGGTTCTGAAGTGCTCAAAGCATATCCAAGATTTGGGCAGAAATTCAAACAGGTTGGATGGTTTCATTACTGCCAGAAATTACAAGGGCATTTCACCCCTGTCGCTTAGCCTTTTGCACAGAGCTTTGATGGGAAAAACGTATCAGTTGGATATCTTACTTTTCCAGTCTCAGAAAATTCAATTGCAATCTCCTGTGAACTACAGCAAGAGGGAGAGTGATGGTTCAAGTTGCAGGGGGTTAGTACACCAGAATGTAACTGGTTCTTGCTGGCAACCCATCAAAATTCTGACTAGCGTAGGGGTATACAAAAAGCCTGGCTCAAATTAGAGTATAGCCATCTGCTCAAGCTTGAGCAAAGATATATAACCGGGGAGGGAAGGTATGCTACAGACCACCTGTACCACATGCGTTTTCTTTTACGTTTGGATGGGATTTCCCCAATGAACTTGTCATTTTACTTTCTTAAAAGTATAACGAAGATAGCCGCTAGGGCAAGAAAATCCCCAAACAGTCATCACAAAATTTACCACCAAGCCCCAATTAAGTTGCTAATTTTGCAAGAATTGAGTAAATTCAATCATGGGTGGGAACAGTTTGTATTGTCTTCTGAGTTTGTAACCACAGAAAACCAATCGACCACTCCCGTAGCTGTTAAAACTACCTATGTCAACAAAGTTTACATAATTGTGCGATATCGATGAAATCGGTAGTTCTTCTACCAAACCCAGTGTGAAGAGAGGAAACAGAGGAAGAGCAGATAGAAAACGAAAGGTCAAGTCAAAGCCCGAGAATTCTGTCAATAGAAGCTTACAATTTTCTTCACAGAAGAAATTAAAAAGCCCTAGCTCTGAACCAACCAAGGCAGAGATATAAAAGAAGAAGAGGGTAGGGTGATGACATGAAAAATTAGAGGGGCATTAAAGCAGCCCATTGTTGAAAATCTCATCCCACAGGTAGCAAAAAATGAATGTGATATCGCAGGTTAAAAATCAGAGGAAACAAAGTGACCCTAAGCCATATCCACTTCGGGGACCGCATACCAGAGCCACCAATAAGCTAAGGCTGAATTTTAAGGCCCGATTCCATCCTTCTTTGAAAGAGAATAAGATTATTGACCTAGAGCTTCTCCAAGTGAGGGTGTAAAGAAGCCTAAGAAACAGAAGGTGAAAGCTACAATAAAAAACTCAGTCTAAGTGAAGAATGATCCTGTAGCAGGTAAAGAGAAAGAAACAGTTTGTCCTAAAGAAGTCTCTGAAGATGAATCAGGGCCATCACTAGAGAAGGAGAGAGGGGTCGTGTGGTTTCTGGCTGGCCCGGAAGAGACCATCAATGCCATTTCTTGTTCTCCAGAACCAGAACCTTTTACTCCTACCGTGTTAGAAGAAAAAAAAGAAAAACCTTGTATTTAATCCGTCACAAGCAAGAAACCCGATCTTGATGTTATATCTTATGTAAAGGTTAAAGAAGAAGAAGACTCAGTCGCACCAACTCCAGCTCTGGAGGATTTTGCCTCCCCTAAACCTGAAATACAGTTGAAGTTAATCAAATATTAAAGAAGAAAGTGAAGAAATACAAGGGTTTGGTTAAGAAAGTTAGGCAAGAAAATCAGTCATTACAGGATAGAGCGCACAGAGTTGGTAACAAGAGAGCTAAACTAATGATCAAATTTACAAAAGTGTGCAGGTTCGCCCGTAAATTAAAGAAGATCAATGCTAAACTTCTCAGACAGAATAGATATTGGAAGCAGGAATGCATACAACAAAGAAAGAAGAGTTTGGAAAGCAGTGATAGTTGGGCGTTTAAATTGATCTGGGTACACACATTCTTCAGGACACCATACAGAATCAGAATTGACCTCTGGAGATCGGATGAAGATAAGGTCAGAAGTTTAAAGTAGTTGTTACAAGTGCTCGGGATTTTGTATCTACAGGAAGCAGTATTATGAAAACAGTTGTCAGTATTTTAGGTTCTAGACTTTTATTTACTAAATTTGTATATAGTTTGAACAAGCTTTTATATATGTTTTATTTTAAAAAGTCAACCATGAGATAAGACTTCAAAAACTCAATCTGCAATTAGATATGTGTCCCTTTTAAATAGGATCTTAGAATCTTTTTTTTTAGTCAAATCATCCTTTGATTTGAATTAGTAAGAGGATAGTTATCGAATCCCAAAAATAGAGTCTAGATTGTCATGATGTAAAATCTATATTGTAAAGCTCAATAGAAAAAGGGGGTTTGATTTTTTGGATGCCATAGGATGGTCTTGTAATTTTGTAAGCATACTTTACAGTTTCCTATGAACATCTCATAATATATAAGTTGTGAACTTTTTTGTGCCATCTTATCTGTCGGCAACTGATTCTCTAATTGATTACAGACTTTGAATGCGCTAAATAATCATAATTGCAAAACTAATAGCAAATACTCTGTATCTATTTATTGCCTCTAAATTGTGCTCTGTTTTTTAGCCTCCTAGATATAACGTTGTTAAATGGTGGATGAGATATGAATGCATGAAAGTTGTAGCTTACTTCTTTTATGGTTTTATTTCCAGTTTTGTTCATATGCTTTTATACATATTCGGTTCATAATTCTAAACTTGTAAGTTCCTAGCTCCTTCTGTTATATGTACTGTTTTCCATATCATACATAGACTTCCTTGGCTTCCCTTTACTCCACCATTCAGAAATAAACCAAATGTATTCAATCCTCTTCCTAAGTTCCCTAGCTTTGCCCTGTAGCAGTCCAGTACAAACCTTAGGGATTACAGATAGATTTGTAAATTTTCAAACAACCATTTGTTTCCAATATGACCATTAAATGAGGGAAATCAAATGTGGCTAGTCTCATGGTCATATTTTCATGCACTTTATTACATATAGTCGTTTTTTTTTGTTAGTCATCATACTGATCAAATAAAATCACTCGAGTAATTAAGTAGGTCACATATGCCACCAACAACAGTTATATGATGTTGGTTGCCACCAACATTTCTCACTAGACACATCTCTTTTTTTCCGAAGGAAAATCTCGTGGGGAAACTCAAGGAATGCTTCCCTACCATTGTGAATGGAAACCCTAGTAAACCCATTGGTGTAGACTAGTGCCTGACCCAAAAGGATTAGAACCAAGCACATGTTGGCACAGAAGTAGCCAAATGCAAAGCAACATTGGCAACAATTGGTTGAGCTTAACTCCTTCGGCTTACAAGATACGTTACTTTTGTACCTCATTTTACAAATATTAAATAATATCCACCATCTCTTCTCTCTGCAGCTATTTTGTGTCATATTGAATGAGAAATATTATAAATGCACCCTTACCAACAATTGGACAAAAATCCATGCTTGAATATTGAAAAAAGAGAACCCACCATAAGACCCGCTTTGGGCTGACTATTATTGTCAGTTCAATAAATAAAATTTCTTCTTCAGAATACAGTTAAGATTGTTGAAGTAGTTGTGAGATGTTTTAACTTTTAAGCACTGGAAAGATTAGTTGAAATTGATCGCAAGTTATACTAAACAGAAACCTTATACAGGGTGTAGCATAAAACTTCTCAAATCTTACACAAGTTAATATGTCAGTGCACAGACTTTCAACCCTCTGTTTCACCTATTCAAAGCAAAAATCAGAAACAAAAAACTTCTTTGCCCTCTTTGAATCTTTTTTTCTATTCACATTATTGTGAGTTCTACGAGACCCACAAATACAAAAAAGAGCCAGGGGGGGTAAATATGGTTGTTTCAGCCTGGGAACGGCAGAGAAATGTTCCCAAAATATTCCTGCACTGCTTCCCGTATGAAAGGCCCTACAAGCGGCATTCCTTGTAACTTAGAAGAAAGAAATAATAAAAAAGGAGGAAGAGGACGGTGACTTCTTATCCTAATAACAATAGTTGATTGACCTCACCCATCATCATCGGCATCCCTGCATGCTGGTCGAGTACTGCCGAAAGAGCCCCATTTTACCCCATGCAAGGTTTCCAAAATCACCCCCCCCTGCCTCAATTCCGTACTGGATTCTCTTATGAACTGGGGAATTAGGGATCCATATCGGAATCCACAAAAAATCGCAATTTTTTTTCAGAAATGATTCCTTCTTGATTGGATTCCATGCTGGATTTAGAAATCGGTTCTTTAAACTAGGAATCAGTGCTTTAAATTAGGAATTTCAATTGGACAGAATTTTTGTTTGAATTCAATAATATTGAATGGTAAGAGTAACATTCTCCTTATCTTTCATTTTCTATCATTTTACTTAAATTTTAGCATTACCATTAATTGTTTCAAGACATTTCATTGGTTCCAACCTGATCAGACTTCATATGCAAAAAGAAAAAATTTAGATCCCATTCAGAATTCAACAGACTTAATAGTATTTAGGATTTCAGGATTGCAACGCTTCCATTGGATTCCAACGTGTATGAAGGTAAGGGATTGGAATTTAATCAAGCACATCAAAGTTCAAACTGTCTATGTACCTTGATGTTGGTGGTGTTGATTCCTGATTGTTGAAGTTGATTGAACTCCTTTGCCATGACCTTAGTAAAAAAGTAACCTTCAGTCAAGCAAAATCACTTATTAAGCAAGGGAATCTTTTTATACCTTAATTTAATGCTTGAATTATGAGGTTTCATCAAAATTGTAGGGCGTTGACTAATGTCCTTTAAGGATCAACTTTGAAATTCGACGTAGACGCAAGGGCTAGAGCCTAGAGGAGGGGGGAACAGGGTGCTATTTAGTATTGATGAATAGGATCCCAATACAGTCAATGATTTTGATAATTATATATTTTCAGTTTTGATTCAAATATGTATCGCACTTGGTGCCATTTTGATAATTATATATTTTCAATTTTGATTCAAATATGTATCGTACTTGGTGCCATTTTGATATATTCACACTTACATGGTATATACATGAGTAGACGCTGCATATTTTGTCTCTAATGGTTTGGAATCAAAGCTTTTGCATCTTTAATATATTTTTTTCATTAAAATTGTAAAATTTTATGTATTTTTTGGTAGTCAGGGTCATTGAAATCAAACCACTCCGACTCATTACTGGTTTTGGTTCCGAGCCGAGTTGACCCTCATCCAATTCAAAGTCCGGTTCCGGATTTTAAAACATTGGTTATGACACATGAATAATGATATATCCAGTGTCAGTTAGTTAGTATGATTATATGATCAATATCATTGATGTTTGTAATATGTTACATGTATGATGAATTGATGATTGATGTATGATGTCAATGTATGAATACTTGATGTTAGATGTATGATGTTACATGTATGAATCTATGATGCATTGATGTATTCGGTATTTTAGAATCCATGATGTTACATGTAAGATGTTATGATTCTATGAATCATTTTATTTTGAAATATATTTTTTTTGCTTTTATATTTTCATTATAAATTAAAATTTTTAAAAATATAATTATAAAATATATATTTATAAAAAATAGGGTTAGGGTTTTGATTCCCCAGTTCCTATTTTTGGGATGGGTATCAGATCTGCACCGGATTCTTCATCCAATTTAGATGGCACCCACGATTCTTGTAACGTTGAGGTCCCCATGTCATCAAAGACTACTAATCAGCCCATCTCCATAGAGAAGCAACCTCAGGGGACATTCTCTGCCCCCCGGTTTACGAAGAAGGCGGATTCAATCCCAGAATTGGACAACCTAATCTTGAAGACTCGTCAGAACATAATAATCCTTTCCAAGAATGCTTCAACTGTTAAGTTCACAGGCTTATGGCCCAACACTCTCTCAACAGAACAATGGATTGCAACCTCTCGGAAATCCAAGTCACAGAGTCCACCTTCTTTCTTTGAAGATAGGAGAGATTACCAGTTTCCCTATCTTTGTAATACCCCAGTTTTGACTCCATAATGTAATTTTGTAAATATTGATGTAAAGGCTAAACGCCAGAAACAAATGGTCCAAGATGACAAAGCTATTGTAAATATGTACATTTTCAATATTAATATAAAATTTCTGATGGCTGCAGAGGAAGAAGGATGAAGAAGAAATGGGGGCTATGATTCCACAAGTGGGGAAGAAATTGTGGGCTAAAGCGGTTCCATGTTGGGTGGACTTAGCTTATATCCTTGGCCTCAGCAATTTAACCATGATTAAGAATCATGATTTATATAAAGCATTATTTAATTGTCTTAAGAGGGCATTAAGAGGAGAAAAGTGGTTCCATGTTGAGTGGCCACATGGCAATCTAAAATATGCTTATAAAAGTGAGAATTCAAGCTTGGGAGGGGTTTGTTCCTCATTTGAATCCAACCATTCGAATTCCATTAATTATCATGCTTGCCGCCACCTAGGAATTGCCCTAAGACTGGTACCTGAGAGAATGATGTTAAAAATCTAAGGTCTGTCCACACACAGATTTCGGCAAACACTTTATAAACCTTCATTATCAGTCCTCAACAGATAACCATAATCATACACATTTATAAACCAGTAAATGAGGCATGTCTGTAAGCTGATATACTGTTTAGAAATCACTTATTACAGCAAAAAAATACACATAACCACAGACTGTAATATCACATTAAAATAGGCATGTTGGTCAAACTGACCCTAGAAAAAACCCCTAGGGGGAAAACCAGTCCAAGAGAGTTCTATTGAGCAGAATATGAAGGAAATATAAATACAGTAGTAGACTTTTCTTCTCAGAATACACACACTACAATACACAGTTACTGTGTTAACTTCTCGTAGGAAACAGTGCCAGAAATACTACTACACAGACTCCAACTCGTCAGCATAGAAAGTAACACACTTTTTCACTGATAGGCCTGTATAGTACGGCCTCAACAGCAGCAGCATTACACCATGAAAACTGTGCAGAAAAGAAGCATTAAATGACAGCAAAAATCACCTTGAATTCTTTGCCCACAGGCTGACTCAAATTCTGTGCAAGTTTGGGCTGTACAATCCACTTCTTTCTTAGCTGTACGGTCTTCAACAGCTGCTGTATGGACAAGCCTTCTTTCTACTGCAAAACTTCCTGGAAATGTGTGCCAGGCACCTAGGGAAATGTGCCCACAGCCTGCTCTCAAATATGAAGCTGCCTCCTAGGGATTCAATTCCCACACCTTGGGAAACGTGCCCTAGCTCAGCCTCAACCCTTCACCTTCCTCTTGCAATTTGAGCTCCAACACCTCCTTGGAATTCAAACCCCAAAGCTCTCTTGGAAATCGTGGCTCCTCGACCTCTCTTGGGATAAGCGAAAAATGAAGTCTCGGGCCAGATCTGATCTTAGCCTCAAGATCAAGGGTTGTATTTTAATCTCAAGTTCACTTAAATCACTTAAGTGAACTATATAAAAACACTTTACTTTTTGAAAAAGACACTTTTACCCCAATTAAATAAAAAGTACACTTTATAACTAAAAATTACTTTATAAAGTACAAGGCACTTTAATAAAGAGTACATCTCATTTTAAAATTACAAAGTCGCATCATAAAGTACTTTAATAAATGTTCTCATAAAGTTACTTTATGACATTTAATGAGACCTCATCATCTCGGACCCCTGCACCTTGGCATCTGATGCAGGAGTACCTTCGAGCTACCAAAAAACTAACAAATGAGGACCAGAGATACCATAAGTGACCTTTCCATGCCACTGACCCAGCAAAGACTGGTGTGTGAGAAGACCCTCGCCTGCAGCTTGTACCCTGGAATCCCTATTCAGAGACTTCCTATCCAACCTCTGTTGGAGCGCTAGAAGGGAACTGGAGGTTGCCCGAGGGACTATTAACTCAGAGAAGGGGGCTTGTCCCTAGTGTTGTGCAAGTTGATAGGGAAGGAGAATTGAGGATTGGGACAGATGTGGAGGGGGTTTCTGCACCAGTGTGTTGCATGAAATTGAGTGTGTGGAGTTTTTGCCTTGTGGACTGATAGCCCCAGCTCAAGGGTGGCCTGTCAAAGTAAGATATGGCTTGACAGAGCCTATGGCTGGGAGGAACATCCTACCTGCAGCCAATTGGATAATTAAAAGATAAGTTTCTTACTGTGTATGATATTGCCAAGAATATATCTATGTTTTTATATGGTTTACATATGTTTATATAACATTCAATTTACTAGTTATAATGGTACATATGCATGGAATTGCTTGGTATGGCATGTGTGTTTGTTTCATGCTTGAATTGTCTGTAAATTATAAGGTATGCATAAGATAATTTGAGCGACCATATGTTTGTATTCTGCTGTTAAAATGAATAGATTTATGAAAGCCGAATTTAGGCATAAGAGGTGAATTTGAATACGTAATTTGAGTACCCTGTAATCTCAATGATTGAAAGAGGCAATCAGGTACGTTACAGTTTCACTCTAAAGAAGTCTGAGACCCTCTATTCAGATCTGGACTGTATTTCAATGTTTGATGTTGAACTTTTAATATAGCAGTATAATTTCAATCTTTCATTTGTAGCAAAAATAAATAACGACCACTGAAAGATAACCATGCACAAAAAACAAAGACACAAAGACATTATCCTGGGAAACCCTTCTACACATGGGAAGAAAACCCAACAACCTTTCTTATGTAGATATTCATATCAAGATACAAAGTACAACCAGATACAAGAGTAATCATATATAAGAATAATCCCAAAGACAGCAAACCCAAAGAAAATAGTCTTCTTCTTCTAGCCTTTGTCCTTCTCTCTCTTGCACACTTGTGTAGCAGATGTGGAGCAAATTGCTTCAATGGAAATGAGTGAGGCAGCCTTTATTTATACTTGTTTGATGACTACCTTTTTACTTTTGCTTGGGCCAAATGAGTGAGGCGTCCTTTATTTATACTTGTTTGATGTCTACCTTTTTTACTTTTGCTTGGGCCAACTTGTACCCTTGAAGGAGTCGACTTGACTTTTATGCATAATAATATTTGTTTATTGTTTTCCTTCTTTGGGCCGACTTGTAGAGGAGACCTCGGGACACTATATCATCAGCACTCCCTCTTAGCTAGGGAGGTATCATAATGCTAGAACACATGGATTTCACCTGGGCATCACGACTTGTCTCGAACATCTCTTCATCATAAGAAGGGTCTTCTCATGTCCATGTGGCTACAACCAACGTGACGTCCTATATCGGCTACAACCCAAAGAGCTCACTAGGGCTATAACCACTAATGAATCGTCACCGCATCATGGGCTACAACCTCAATGTCCACAAGGGCTACAACCTCATGTGAGACTTTGTCGCGTCAAAGGCTACAACCCAAAGAGCATATGGACATAATGGGTATCATAATGCTAAACACATATGGATTTCACCTGGGCATCATGACTTGTCTTGAACATCTCTTCATCATAAGAAAGATCTTCTCATGTCCATGTGGCTACAACCAACGTGACGTCCTCTATGGGATACAACCTAAGTCACATGGTTCGAATTCGAACTTGAGTTCGACAACCATTTGATTCGGTCTGAATTCGAATTTTTGGATGAGGTTCATTTCAGATTCGACTTGAGATTTGAATATATATATATATATATATGAAATATACTAAAAATAAGAAAACTGGTTAATTAAATCTGTTATGCTTCATTGTTTAATAGTTTATGAAATAAACTATAAAATGAAAACAGTTATGCTTCATTGTTTATAAATAGTTTATAAAATAAATTATAAAAATGAAATCTATTATGCTTAAATAGTTTAAGAAATAAACTATAAAAATTAAATCTGTCAAGCAAAATTGTAGGCCTGTGAATTGTTGACGGGTCGTGAATGACTCGTGAGCACTCAACACCGAGTATTGAGTAGTGAGCACTGAGCATTAACAGCCAAGCAGCAAACATATGAGAGGGAAATCGGAGATGAGATTTATCTGTTGTGCAGCATGGAGATGAGAGGGAATCCGGAAAATGACAGCAAGTTCAAGCGCGTTTTAAAAATTTAAAACTATTGTAAGAGTCTTAAGATTGCACGAGGTAAGTATCTAGGCCACTAGGGGTAGGGTTAAAGCTAGGGTTTAAAAAACACACTACTTTTTTTCGATTTTTTTATTAAATTCGTCTTCAAATTCGAATTCGGCATTAAATTCATCTTCAAATTTGAATTCGGCATTAAATTCGTTTTCAAATTCGAATTCGAAAAAAATTTGAATTGAATTAAATTCGTTTTGAGATTCAGCTTTCAAATTCGATGAATTTAAAACCCTCCTCTTGGGATTCGGCGAATTTCGAACCTCAAGGTTCAAATTCGCCAAATCTTGTGACTTAGGATATAACCCAAAGAGCTCACTAGGGCTACCACCACTAGTGCAACATAACCACATCACGGGCTAAGACCTCATGATGTCCACAAGGGCTACAACCTCATGTGGGCTCACAAGGGCTACAACCTCATGTGAGACTTTGTCACGTCAAGGGCTACAACCACATGATGACCACAAGGGCTACAGCAACATGTGTGCTCACAAGGGCTACCACCGCATGTGAGACTTCCATCACGTCAACATAGGCTACAACCTTAAGGGACAATGGATTTCACCTAGGCATCACGACTTGTCTTGAACATCTCTTCATCATAAGAAAGGTCTTCTCATGTCCATATGGCTACAACCAACGTGACGTCCTCTATGGGCTACAACCCAAAGAGCTCACTAGGGCTACAACCACTAGTGCATCATCATCACATCATGGGCTCCAACCTCATGATGTCCACAAGGGCTACAACCTCATGTGAGTCTTTGTCACATCAAGGGCTACAACCACATCACGACCACAAGGGCTACAGCCACATGTGGGCTCAAAAGCGCTACCACTGCATGTGAGACTTCCATCACGTCCACATAGGCTATAACCTCAAGGAACAATGGGCTACAACCGAGTCTCCCAACCATATGGGCTACACCCCAAGGGTTGTTGGGCACCAACCCTGTGATGAGTCATTCCCAACCACAACGATTGTTGGACACCAACCCAGTGATGAGACATTCCCAACCACAAGGGTTGTTGGGCACCAACCCAGTGATGAGTCATTCCCAACCACAACAGTTGTTGGGCACCAACCCAGAGACTCATACTAACACAACTCAATCCATCGTGAAGTGTTATGTCTCATATCAACTCAACTCGGTCCATCGAGTTGTATCATAGATCAACTCAACTCAATCCATCGAGGATTATAATATCTCATAACAACACAACTCAGACCATCAAGGAGTATCATCCAGACCAACCAGCGCCCTCTCTCTCCCTCTCAAAGGAGAGTCACACCATTCTCCCCGTCTCAGGGAGATGTCTCATTGATGCTACAACATCAACACTCCCTCTCAATGAAAAAGACATTCTCCACCACTCCATACCTGTCCCTAAAGTACACAAACTTCACCTTGGGAAGAATTTTGGTTAGAATGTCGGCAATCTAATCATCTGTAGTAATATACTAGAGTTGGACTGCTCCCTTCTGCACGATGACTTGGATGTACTGGTGTTGGATCTCCACATGCTTCGAACTATCGTGAAACATTGGTTTCACTTAAAGTTGCACACAGCTTTGATTATCACAGTTAATTAAGGTCAGCTCTGTCGATTGACCAAACAATTTGGCAAGGAGCTTCTGAAGCCATACTGCTTCGCAAGCTGTCACACACACTACAATGTACTCAGCCTCTGTTGTACTTAGGGCCACAAAAGTTTGCTTCCTGCAACACCAAGAAATCACAACAGACCCCAAACTAAAGCAACACCTGGAGGTGTTGTTCCTATCTAATGCATTCCTTGGCCAATCAAAATCAGAGTAGCCATGTAATCCCATGCCAATACTATAAGCATATCTCAAGCCATATCCCATTGAACCATGCAAGTATCTCAACACATGCTTAGCAGCTACCTAGTCTATGTCTCGGCTCACTCATGAACTGGCTAAGTGCATTTATTGCAAAGCAAATGTCTGGTTTGGTATTAACCAGATACATTAATTACCCAATCAGTTGCTGATACATGATGGGATCCTCCAAATCTAACTTGAAAGTTGAGTCACTTAACTTCTTCATATTCATTCATCACCATCGATGTAGCCATGGACTTACAGTTCATCATCCCAAATCGCCTCCAGATATCAATAGTGTACTTCCCCTAACTCAAGAAGATCTCATCATGTCTCTGCCACACCTTTAATCCCAAGAAATAGTGCATCAAGCCAAGGTCCTTCATCCTGAACTTAGAGGCTAGCTTCCTCTTACACCACACAATAAGTTTCTCTACTCAAATGAGAAACAAATCATCGACAAAGTATTACGATCAAAGGCTCTCCATCAACAACCTAATAGATAAGGTTGGAATCTGCCTCACTCTTGGTGAAGCCCAAACTCACCAAGTATTCGTCAATCCTAGCATACCATGCTCATGGTGCCTATTTGAGTCCGTACAAGGCCTTCTTCAGTTTGCACATATTGGATTCCTTCTCATGAATCATGAACCCCTCTAGCTGCTCAATGTAGACCTCTTTCTCAATCACACCATTAAGGAAGGCAGTCTTTACATCCATCTGATGCAACTTCCATCCCATAGTTGAAGCGAGAGCTATGATCGACCTAATAGTTGAGTACCTTGCAACTGGAGCAAATGTCTCATCATATTCGACTCCCTCTTCCTGAGAGAATCCTCTAGCCACAAAGCTCACTTTGTGCTTCTTGATGCTCATATTAGCTGCTTGTTTGGTCTTGTAGATCCACTTGGAAGTCACCATCGACTTCCCCTCAGGTCTCGAAACAATCTCCCACACATCATTCATCATGATGGACTGATACCCTACCATCATGGCATCTTTCCAAACCTATTGACTAGCTGCCTCCTTGTAGCTAGGAGGCTCAGAATCAATGATGTGGCTCATCAAGCAACATAGCTTGAGAATCTCTAAGGTCTCTTGCTTTCTCTATAAGTATCGTGGGGTGCTTAATGCCCCTCTACATCCTGCAAGGTCTGACAAGCCCATGCATACCTCTTCCAACATACTACAACATCTATGGGGACATCAACTGGCCCCAGGGGATCAACAGGTCCGACAAACTCTATTGTCTAGCTCTCAACTATTGAAAAGGGAGGGGAGACGATACCATCTCCTTTGGAGCCTCTTGCTCCTCACAATCAATCTCCATGTGAGATTTTCTAGCTCTTTTGAGGGTTGCCTCTTCCTCAAAGGAGACATCTCTGCTGACCTCAATCTGTCTCAATCCTAGGATGTAGATATATAAACCTTCGAAGACTCATTATACCCCACAAATGTAGCCTTCCTACCTAAAGGTTCTAGTTTGTCTTCTTTTCCTTGGGCACATGAATATATACCAAACAACAAAAGGTCTGCAAGTGACCAACATCTAATTTCACACCTGTGAAAGACTCTTCTGGAGTTAAGTTTCTCAATATCTTACGAGAACTCCTGTTTTGAACATACAGTGCAGTACTAGAAGCTTCTGCCTATAAGAACATAGGAAAACTCCGATCATAAATCGTAGCTTTGGTTGCCTCTACAATCGATATGTTCTTCCTTTCTACCTCCCCACTTTGCTAAGGGTTGTAAGGAACAATGTACTCCCTCTTGATCCCTACCTCCTTGAAGGAAACACTGAAATCTGAGGAGGTGTACTCTCCTCCATTATCTAATCTCAAAACCTTGATCCTTTTTCCCGACAAATTCTCAACCGGTGCCTTAAACTCCTGAAATTTGCTAAGTACCTCCTCGGATCCCTTAGTCTTCAAGAACTAGATCCAAGTCTTCCGTGAGTAATCATCAATGAAGATCACATAATACCAAAATCCACCCAAGGAAGCAACTGTCATTGGTCCACACAAATCATAATGCACTGAATCCAAGATTCCCTTAGACCTGTTGTTGCTGCTAGGAAAAGAACCCTCGGCATTCTTGCCAAGTGACAACCTCTACATATGCCATCATTTTCTACACGGAGTACTGGAAGCCCTATCACCATCATCCTCAAGGATGGATAAGCTCTATAATGTAGGTGAGTAGGTCTTTTGTGCCACAACTCACTTAAACTGATAGAATCATGCATAGTGCCTGAACTGGTCGTATTGGCAATCTGTATAGGCCTTCTTCTCAAACACCAATCACGCAAGTTGAATCCATACTAGAGATTTGTGCCATCCAAGAACCTCTCCATCAACAAAAGCAACCTTGTAGACTTTGTCCTGTTGCCAACTTATTTGTACCATAATTGGGTTAGCTGAGGAGCCGCCATTTGACAAACATGAAAAATGTTTGTTTTCAGTGTATCAGATGATCCGCCTTTGTGCCTAGCCAGTTTGGGCTAGTAAATTTTTATTTTGAATAATTATGACCATGGCCCCGCAGGGTTTGTAATAAAATGTGCTAGTAGGGTGTTTTGAGTGGTTCAGTCTTCTAAGACGTAGAATTTCAACAAAGGTATTCCACGAAGTTTTTTGCCCTTGACAATTATGCTTTACCTATAGCCGAGTATAATTGACGAGGTTTTCTCCCACTTCCTCCAAAGCTGGACTGCCCGATTTTGAATTCTGGGCCTTGGGGGGTTATTAGAACCCAACTGAGTATGTATAAACCTACTAGACATTATTAGAATAAACTATGGTCATGTCCTAAGTCACTAGGACCCTCGGAAAAAATTCCGAAAAATTTTTACTGGAAACATCAAATTTTTAATTTTTTAATTTTTTAAATTTTCTTAAGTTTTTAATTAAATTTTTCCATAATTTAAATGGAAAAATTCAATTTGTAATAAGTTAGCCATCCGGGGTCCGTTTTCAGTGATTGAAGGCTCTAACCTTAAGCCAAAAATCATTCATGATCAGCCAGCCAGCTAGCTCCAAGTTTCAAATCATCATTCAACCACATAACTCATAATTTCTCAAAGAAGTCAGTTTTGGAGAAATTATTGATTAAATAATAAAAATGATTATTTTGGAGAAAATCCAAATCTCTCCAAATTAATCCGAATTGAACGAAATGAAATGCAGAATGACATGGCATCGGGCATTAATGATGATTGGAGTTAACACAACACGGCTTCAGTCAACATTCAGTAAGCATTGAGTTATCATCCACTTGGCCAATTCGCCTCCTTCAGTGATGACCACGCTTGGGTGAGGTGGAGCCTATCTATTGGCCTGGTGATTTGATTGAGGTTGAACTAAGACATGTGTCAATGGTTTCTAGGTATTGGCTCCTCCATACCTAGCCTCTGGACTCTACCAAGCCTTCATGCCTACCTTCTTTACCCTCACGTGTGCTCTTCCTCTCCCTCACATCAGAGCTTTGGAAGCTCACGCTTTTGATGATGGAGGGCTCATATGGATAATGGTATGGAGATGGTTTGGTTAGGCTTGGAGTGGGGGCGCCTTCCCTAGGTGGAGGCCTCCCATCACTCTTAGCTTGTTTATCTTAGGTTTTGGCTCTCTCACATGGCTTGATCATTAGGTTTGTGCCCTCCTTGCATGGTGTGGTGTTAGGGTTTTGGGCTATCTCTCATTGTATAAATAGAGGCTCCTTTGGCTCTATTGGGATGGACTTTTGGGCATAGAAACTCTGCAAAAATTGTAATCATTATTTTATTGAATAAAGCTTTTCGACTTTGGAGATCTTTGGGATTGTTTCTTCATTGGTGGATGTGTCTCTTATGAGGTAATTTCTTTCATTGCTTTCAATTTGTTACTCATGTGTTGAATCAAATAACTAGCTTTAGAAGTCTATTGTTAGAACGTAAGATCTTCCATTTGCAGCTGTCAAGTTGGATTATTATACAAAGTTTATTATAATCTAGATGAGTACAAGTATTCAGTTATATGAAGTATTGATCTTGGTTTAAATATTCATAGCATACTAGTTATTTTGTTTGATCTCACTGGGTTTCGAGTTTGATTGTCTTAGCAGATATTGCCGTTTGGAGAAGGGTGTGAGCTCAGTTCCATCAATCTCATCTCCATCATCATAAGAACCTTCTAACATTGTTGTCTTTCAGGATCTACAAAGTTGGGCTTTTTCCAAGAGGAAAAACACAAGGAGATCTCACTCCAAAGCTCCATCTTCAAACTTCTATCACTACCCTTCTCCTTAATTTGTTTTGCATTGCTCAAGAAATAGATCCAAGCTTTCAATACTCATATTTAGATCTATCTTTTAGGGCTTTGTTAGATCTAATATCATTCATTAGATCTAAGGAAAAAATTTGTTCTTTGCATGTAAAATTTTAAAAATTTTCTAAGTATAAAATTTTTTGTTATTTTTGCATTGTCTTTCCCATCATCTTTTAGTAATTTTGATCGCTGATTTTTTACTTTTGTGACAGGTACAGCGGAAGTGCTGGCAAAAATTTGAAGACTCAAGCTTAAAAAGACTCATAATCCCCCTTTTTTCTTTCCCCTTTCTACAGCTTTGCTCCAAAAGCCTTCCAAGAATAAGAAAATAAGCAAAAAAGGGCATCAAAGGAAAGCATTGTCAAAAAGATAATAAAGAGCAAGTGGGATTACGGCTCCCACACCCTTCTTCCCCCATTTGGGAGAAGCTTGTATCGTCCCTTTTCATGTTTGCATACTCATAGAATAAATGCTTAGAATAGAATAGGGAAAGGTAGTTTATTTCTGAAAAGTTCATCTTTCCTAAAGTAGAAAAGATAAAAAAGTTTCCTATTTTATTGTTTAGTTAGTTCAAAAGTTTTGTTTTCTTTTTTTGATATAATATTGCAAAACCTAAAAAATACCAAAATCTCTTGAATCTCACTTTGTGGATCAAGAGTGCTCTCTATCGGAGAGTTGTTTTTCTTTTGTTATCTTGGTTTTGTTTTACTTACCCCCATGCTCTCCCGATTAGGGCCTAAAAACCTGAAAAAGACTCTTGGGTAGATTAGTTCTTTTAATTTTTCTTGAGGATTAATCAATTAATTGCTAAAGTCTCTTGAACTTGCCAGAACCCAAGTCAAGAGCACTCTCTATCGGAGAGCATAGTTAGATTTGCATTTTCCTTGCATTAGGCATATAGAATAGCTAAGTCTCTTGAACCTTTGTCATAATACAAGGTCAAGAGCACTCTCTGTCGGAAAGTTTTAATTAATTTACTTAATAAAATTTTGCAACTCACATTCCCCTAATTAATTTACTTCGTTGATTATCCTTTACCTAGTATGCTCTGTCGACTTTCGAGTTGGGATCGTACTGAGAACGGTGAACGGACTTGCTAAATTCGCAAAGAAAAACATAATAAAATTTTTACCCATAACCAACGCACCGGCGTTGTAGAAAATTTCCTAAGTTTTTCTTAATAAAGGCGTCGGAACTAATGCTGTCCAAGATTCTCAGCTAGCTGGTCAATCTTCGCGATACCAGCCTGAGATACTGGGTGGTCCGTCATGTCTCCAACGGATTAACTTGGAAGATTTTCCCTGCTATTGAAAACCTTTCGCTGAAACCATAAGCAAGATCATCTAAAAAATTTTAAAATTAACCAAGATTAAGCGCAATAAACATTCACTGGCATCATTTTGAGATTCACATCATCTTTACGCTTGAAGCATCTCTGATAAGTTGACTCCATAGGCACTGGTTCTTTCTTTTACGCATTGTTGATAATCTGGGCCATTTGTCCATTGGATGTTTTGATTAAAAGTTTATATCTGTGAATGCTTTATCATTTCGTGAGTTCTCAAATTATTGTCCATCTTCTAATTCTTGTGATAGCAACGTGGATTGCTTTGTCTTGTGTTTATAATTCATAATAAACAAACATATTTCATCATAATAACTCCTAAAACAACACCCATCCGCATCCGTAACCATTTAAAACACTTAAACAACTTAAAAGCCTTAGAAACTCTTTTGTAGGGACTACCCCCCTTGGCTTCGTTAGGAGTTAGCCTAAACGGAGGAGCTAGGATTAGGTGACAGTACCTAGCTCTATGCTTGCCCCCAAGGTCACACCTCTCCCACTTTCCTAAGTGAGGAGACAGCTTTCGGAAAGTTTCTGCTGCTGGTGTGCAATCGGCAGACAACATGTCCTCTAAGGCAAAAATAGAGACAATGTTCCTTTTCATTCCTGGTACAAATAGTACATTACTAAACTATTGAAGATCACCCAAGTCTAACTGTAAGGAAGTGGCCCCAGCTCCCTTCACAATATATCTGGTATCATCTCCAAGTACAATTCATAGATCAAAAACTTTATCTACCAAATCTGTAAGATATTCTCTGTTACTTATCATATGTCTGGAGGCACCAGTATCTATTAACCAAGTATCACTGTTGGTAGGAACAGTACTTGAGAGAGCAGAAATAAAGAAGATCTCTACTTGATCATTATCTACATTCTTTAACCTTTTCTGTAGAGTCTCTTCATCAACATCAGCAGGTGAGGCATGTTGCTTTCGCTTCTTCAACAAGGGACAATGTCTGGCATAGTGATCATACTTCTCACATTTGAGGCACTGAATATGTGAAAGATCCTTCTTTTGTTCCAAAATTGCACCTGGTCTTCCACCTTTGTCACTGTTCATTATCACTGCAAACTGGAACTTGAAATCTGATCCAGAAACTCTAACAGAAGCTAGGTCAAAATTGATGTTTTGAAATAGAGAGATATGATTCCACATGTAGATGCACCCTCCTAGGGTGAGTTGGAGAATGCTATGGTCAAACCCAATTTGTGGCCAGTAAAGCTTAAAGCAAGAAACCCTAGTTCTTGGCCCCATTAGAAATTAGGTCAAAAAATGAAAATACACCAAAATGAAATTTACCTCCACATATAAGTGTGCCCTCCTAGGGAAAGTTTCACAGGTGCTCTTATCAAGTCAAACTATGGAGAGGAGTACAAACTTGAAAGCCCTAGTTTTCGGCAATGGCTTCTTTCAGTACTGCTCTAATACCATGTTGAATTTTTTATATAGCAATGTAATTTCAAACTTTAATTTGCAGCAAAAATAAATAAGGATCATTAAAAGATAACCATGCACGGAAAACAAAGACACGGATTTTATCCTAGGTAACCCTTCTACAAAAGAGAAGAAAATCCTGCAACCTTTCTTATGTAGATATTCAGATCAAGATGCAAAGTACATCCAGATACAAGAGAAATCACATATAAGAATAATCCTAAAGATAGCAAACCCAGAGAAAACAGTCGTCTTCTTCTAGCCTATCCTTCTCTCTCTTGCGCACTTATGTAGCAAATGTGGAGTGAATTGCTTGGTTGTTTGATGTTTTCCTTTTTACTTTTGTTGGGGTCGACTTGTACACTTGAAGGAGCCGACTTATCTTTTATGCATACTAATATTTGTTTATTGTTTTTATTCTTTGGTCCAACTTGTAGAGGATACCTCCCAACACTACAATCATCAACATTCGAGGGGTCTATAGCTCAATCATTGGTCATCAAAATTTCTTCCAATTGAAGAAATTGTGTTGACACTAGTTTGCGTCTACCTCCCCGCCTTCCATTATTTTGGGGACAAAACTACCCTAAAATCCATTGGAGACAAACTAGAGAAATTTATCAAATTAATGGAGCCAAAGGGATCTCAATACTCTTGCACCCATATCTATGTGTTGGTCACATTGAATAAAGGCCTCCCAGAGGCCATCTCTCCCTGGATGGAAGGATCTTCCATCAAGGACAAGATTACAAAAGTTCGTCATTTAAATAAAATATATGCCACGAATATCAGTACTTTGCCAGAGACTCTAAGATTCCAAACTCTGTAGATAGAGCATGTCAATCTATGGTATCGAACAATAGAGCAATCAAAATGGATTCAACAAATTGATCCACAAGAAAAAGATTCCATTACAACAAAATTATCTAAAACCCAAGGACAACCTTGCCCTCCTCAATTGCTTCCAATCTCTAGTAGATTTGGAAATCCCTGATAACGAGAGCGTTAAAGCTCCGAGCAAAGATCATGAAAACAAAATCCCCCCTCCTAATGATGCCCAAGCAAGGAAGTAGCTTCAAAGGAAGGGCCTGAAACGTAACCAACAGAAATTCTTATAGCAACAGAAATTATCTAGGAAATATTTGTAGTGACCATCAAGAACAACCCCACCCTCAACAATCGTTTCAAATCTCTAGTAGAATTCGAGATCCGTGATAAAGAGGGCATTGTGCCTCCCATCCAAGATCTTGAAAAGGAAGGGCACCCCTATAGTGGAGCACCAGGGAAGGAAGTAGATTCAAGGGAACAGGTTGAGGCTCAATAGGCAAAGATTCTTATAGCAGCAAAAATTATCCAAGAAAAATTAGTAGTGGCCACCAAAAACACAGTGAAGGGTAGAGAGGGCATACTTGACATTCCAACAACAGCCAAAGAACCTAAACCACCACAAAGGGAAGAAAAACAACAAATCATACAGGAAGACCTTGAAATAGTAATATCAAAAGTTTAAGATCAGTGAAAAGCAACTAAAAGAGGTTTGGTCATCCATGCCCCACTCCGTCATCAAGGAAACCACCCCCTTGGACCTTACCTTCACTCCCCTAGGAAAGAAAATCCAACAAAAAACAAAGGGAAAAAGAAGCCAAAAAGAGACATGGCCCTGGAAATCTATAACTCGCTCTTTCCTTAAAAAGGATTTGTGTGAGAGCTTCCTCTTAACCCTCTCCTTAGATTAAGAACCTTTGTCTTTGGGAAATTCAGCTAGTTTAATTTAGAAAGTTAGAATGTATTGTTTCTGTTGTTTTCTATGTGCGCAATTTGTCAATATCTACTTGTGTAATTCCAAAGAGGAGAAAAAAACAGTAAGTAGCAGGAAACTCAAGCACCAACTCCCCCATTCCCGAATATGTAATGTACCTAAGGAGGATCCCACCATTTAACCCTGAATAGATGAAAACCCTTAAACTTCAATATAACAAATGTAACCAAACAATAATCAACACCATGATTGTGGAGAAAAACCTTAAGGGAGGATCCCACCAAAATCTTCCTAAGATGGAGTTCATCTCAAAGAATAAGCCTCCATGAAAATCTGTAAGCCATGTTGTCTAGAAATGACCAAAATAGGTCAAAGGTACTCAGAATTACAGCGAGTAAAATAGCAAGATAAAGAGTGTCGAGGGCATCTCCTCCTAAAGAATAAGCAAATGACACAATAAGTAGAAACAAATAAAACTTAAAAGTGACAGTGGAACTAAACCCAAAATAAGTAAACCTTCAACAATGAAAAAAGAACTAACTCTCATAGAACATACATACACACGAGAACAAACTATAGATAATATAAGATAACTAGCATACCCCCAAAGCGGGGGGAACGAAACGCCGAGAAGAATTCAATATGTTATAAAATGAGAAAAAATTATGTGTAAGAAGACAAATACAATATCATGTGTTTGAAAGCAAGTCTAGCTAACTTATGATAGGGATAGTAGTTGATGAAATTGAAAGAAAAACTCTATTGCAAGTACTAATAAGCAATAAATAGAAACCCATGTAATCGATGACAAGTAAAATGAATTGTACATTAATTTGTCATATGAAAAAGTATACATATGTGAGTAAAACAATAAAGGGATAGGTAGTGATCAAGTTTGACTCTAAATATTTGGAAATCAACATTGGTATTTTTAGTTGATGGGAGCGGACAGATTGAGGATTGCAATTTTAAGTGTGAAAGAGACAAAGAATGAAGGTGTGCCTCTTGTTTTTCTTGAAGTGAAACATATGAAGTGTCTTTCATCTTTTCATATCATTTGAAGGAGAACGATGGTGTAATTCAGATTCCTTCTAATGTTGTAGTACGTGGCATTGGTGTGAAGGTCAATCATTGACATTCATTATTACTAATGTCAATGGTTGACCTTGTTAATGTCAATTCTTGGGATTTACGGATAGTCAATGCCCAAGCCATGTCAAGGGGGTATTTCCTTCTTGTTACTTTGATTTATGGGTGGAAATTGTATGTGCTTTGGTTGAGATTGGTGCCTTGGAGGACCAATGTAATTATCAAATGCCATGACAACATAGATTGATAATTTAAGAGGGCTAGATCCAAGTGTGTATACAATTTGTATGACCCTAAACTAACAACATTTATATTTTCCCCATAGAAAATGACAAAAATAGCATTTCCATCTATACCTTGTACTTGAAATAGAATAAAAAAAGGAATAAAATACATGATCAACAACAAAGACTCTATCATGATATTAATTCACCCTAACAGAAAAACACCAAAAAAGACATTTTGAACTACCAAACATTGATGCTTGCTTTTGATTTTATGTAAAATCAAATCGCACAAAACCTTTACAAACATAGATCAATACAAACAAGATTTTGAAGTGGCAAACAATATACCCTCACTAAATGAGCATCTATACTATTCATAAACAAATTTATTTAGCTAAGTTTTTGTTGAAAGTTAATATTAAAAGATGACCATCTTGACTTAGCTGCGTGGTAATATAGATCACTTTGACAATAATTGGAATTCAATTTTGTTGAGAAATCTAATACTATTGATTTTTTATGATCTAATATTATTATTCTATAATTAAAATATTTAATTGTTATTAATTTTTAATTTTAATTGATTTAAATATATTTTTTGTTATGAATATATTAGATTTGTAAATTATCTTTATTTAATATTTTTTTAAATACCATATATCACTCCAAGTTGAGTGCAGAATTACACTTTTTAATTTTGTTGAGTACAAAATTACACTTTTTAATATTGTATTGAAGATTCAAAAAATTGAGTATACATTATTTTTTCTTGGTCCATCTTTATCATATATTTATCTATCAATTTTGATGAACCTAAGAAAATACTACAATTTGCTTTTATAAAATGATGAAAAACATAAATCTCAATTACTCCAAATTTTTCATTTTGTAAACATCTATAGCAAAAGGTTATAAATTGTGGTGAGAAGGAGAATCTGAAAAATACTACAATTTATCTATCAATTTTGATGAACCTAAGAAAATACTACAATTTGCTTTTATAAAATGATGAAAAACATAAATCTCAATTACTCCAAATTTTTCATTTTGTAAACATCTATAGCAAAAGGTTATAAATTGTGGTGAGAAGGAGAATCTGAAAATCTAAATCCAACCTCCACCAAGAAGGCTGCTTGGATTCTTTCATAACTTTGAATGGTGATAAACACATAAATATTTGTATATTGTTTTGTAAATGTGATATTATCTAATTTAGTTTAATAAAATTACTATGTTATTTTGTAGATAATGATTTTATTATACAAACTACAATATAATTTATACATTAGTATTTATATAAATAATGTAGTTTCAAATTTATGTATGTTGAAAGTATTTTATTGTTTTTAATATGATATAGAATAATGTAATTTTAATTACAAATAAGTTTATAATTTTAAAAGAAAATGTTTTATATTTTAAATTAAAAAATATAAAAAATAATATAAATTAAAATTGTATTTATCTTTTAATTATTATTAAATTATTTATTTTTGTTTAAATATTTAATTGAGATTTTTTTATAATATTTAGGTAGAGGCCAATGTACACCGACTCAAATTCAGGATTGCCATAACTCAAATTGAGGGCGAACAAACGAATGAGCATAAAGAGAAGAGAAATTTGATATGTTATGCTTGACATAGTTTTATCATAATTATGTGGGATTTGAAAATGTTTTAGACTTGTTAAAGAGAAGAGAAATTTGACATGTTATGTTTAACATAGTTTTATCATAATTATGTGGGATTTGTTTTAGAATTATTATTTTGTAGTGAGATCTAAGGACAAAGTGTGACCTTTGCTCTATAGCAATATTTCAAAGCTTATTTTATTTTTCTCTAGTTAATATTATGATTTAAAAACCAATTGTCTCTCTTCTTTACTCGCATAATCCCTTTAGAAAATTCTTTGATAAGTATGTGAGAATGGATACCATAAATAATCACGAGATAAAGGGTTTCTTAACAAGCCGGCGGAAGGGTGTTTCATTATCCAAACACTTTGTAGCATTGACTTGACCTGGGTATACGAGACGATGAGATAGGTTTTTCATAATAGAATGTGTGAGAAACCAGGAGCAACATGCGGACGAGCACAGGTCGCAACCAAGCAGAGGCACCACATCATCCACACAGCTTGGCGAGTGAGGTTAACACGTGGATGAATCTAAAAGGTGGCATGGAAAATGTAGAAAAATCAGGTAAAGGGGACACAAATAAAACAACAGAAATTGCTCACGCAGAGTACAACAAGCAGGCGTGCATGAGAAATGAAGGCAACCCATGCAACAATGAATTGAACACGGGCCTGGATGAAGCAGAGCACCACCAAGGGGAATAACATCGGCAACACGAGCTCTCTAGCTTCGGGCTTTTCGTTGATGGCAACGACACATAAATAAATTACAGTGCACACCCATGCAAACGAGATAAGCAATACCTAGGAGGACGCTTATCCAATGTACATGGTAAATAACACAGACAGGGTGTGGCGGTGCCATCTTGCATAGACCCTTAGAGCTACATGGAAATTTAGATTACGTGCAAGAGAGTCTTAAATATAAAAATTTAACCCGTGACAGGGGGCGGCTCCTTATAGGTCCTCGACAGAGGGCAAAGAGGCCAAAGGAACTAGCCCCTTAAATAACGCCTTCGGCGTAATTATATTTCTGTGTTGAATTAGTTAACTCTATAGGTCCTCCCTCATAATTTTGGTGTGTGTTTAATGAGGGGGCATAAAAGCCTATTGTTCCTTATGTTGTATTTATGTAAAAGGAGACATTATGTAAATAAAGATATGTTTTGTACTTTGAGTTGTGGGTCATTTGAGTGATGTATTTAATAATTATAATTTATTGTTAGAAAGTGCATTTCATATAGACCCTAGATCTTGTAATTTAACCCTAGCCTTTGAATGGGTGGTTAGGAAGTTAGTTACAAGAACTAAAGTATAAAACAATGAGAAAGGGCAAAGGAGAATGCACCACCAAGAAGAGAAAGAGAAAAGTGAAGGAGAAAGGATTCCCAAGGAAAGTTGGGCACATTTCTCGGAGGAAAGTTAGGCACATTTCTCTAGAAGATACAGCAACACGTTTCCCAAGGCATCCAAAAGGTGATTGTATGGCACTCTGACAAGAGTGTACAACAGAACGTGTGGGCACAAATCCCAAAGGCAACAGCTATAGCATTTAATGCAACTTGTCAATACTGTTCAACAAAGTTGATTTGGCACATGGCACAAAAATCGACGCAAAGAAGTGAACAAGTTGTACAGTAGGTACAGGCACGTGTGGACATGTCGTATAGCACGTCGTACTGTTGTTCATTGGCACAATTTTCGAGGTAGATGTATGTTGTCATAAATTTGTGAAATTTTGTCAATGTTGGGAAAGAGGAAAATTCTATGTAAAGAAAATTTATGAATTTCTTCTTCTTAATAACATTTTCTCTTTGAGTTTTCCCCAGGTTGGGGTTTTGCCCTGGTTAAGATTGACCAAAAATATAGATGTGTTCAATGTAGTTGTTCAGCATCTTGGGTTAAAGAGTCTTTTGGCATGGTGTTTTAAGATTCAAAGTTTGAATGTGATTCTTTAATTTAAAACCTAGCAGCTGAAAGTGTTTGACAAAATGTTTGAATCAAAAACTTGATAGTTTTGTCTTTTACCTTCATTATGTCCAACAAATGACCACTTAAGTAGGTCAAAGGTATTGTACGGGATCTGGGGATGTCAATAGAAAATGGGAACAGTCAAACAACTCTTATGAAAAGCAAGATACAATAAAGCATGAATCTAATCTAGATCCCAGAAAACCAACTCCGAAGAAGAGTCGATCCAAGATTGAGATGTACAAAGAGAAGGGATCTAGAATCTGCAATACAAATGGTGCAATCCTTCCAAGATCTACTAGAACCATCTCTCCTAACATCCCAAGCTGAATGGAGGAATCTCAAATAGATGTGTATCTAGAGGAAGACCCAAAAGAGGAGCTAGACCTTGTATTGTGATGATGCCCAAAGGAGGGGACATGTCTCTATGATTTGGATGATATTAGTTGACAACCGGTATGGGACCAACGCTGGCAATGTCGTTGGGGTCTCACGAAAGTGGAGGTTGTCCTCTAGGTCCTCACAAATCTAGGGTTTGAAGCAAAACCGTTATCCATCTACCTCTTGTTGCCCCTAGTAGATGGGAGAACCGTGAAAAAGGAAGTGAACTGCGGAGTAGAAGTTGGTCTGAAATGTGGATGTGACTACAAGATGAGGGAGTGGACCCGAAGGACCTCCTACAATCATATGGCCAAGCATCTTTGTCGATATCTGAAGAAGCTGGACAATCTAAAGCTATCTGAAAAGACAATGGAATCACCCTCGAATCTCATAGTACACAAGGAAACGAGAAACGAAGTGTTACTCGGCCTCAACCTCCTGAAGATGGCACGCCTTGCAAATCTTGTCAAATCAATCAATCTAGTGATCTATCTCCACCCTAACTTGAACTAATCCAAGAGAATACGAAGAGCTTACATTCAATGGCAAAGAGTGTAATGGCCTCGAACAATAAGACCATCCCTCATATCCATTAAGTGCTCCACGTAGAAAGCCATCTTCGAACATAACCTGCCTTGAGCGTTGATCCAAGTGACCTACACTAACTACCTATAGATATCATCTCGAATGATCATGTTCATCTCTTGCTTGGTAGGTAACATGTGGCCAAGTGCATCTAGGGAGTATCTAAACGAGGGAATCCAATCCACCACAATACGTACAAACTCCAAAAGATTCGAGACCCTGCTGTTATCACCAACCTTGTAGTTGCCTGTTTGAGGTGGATCCAGGATGGATGGTAGAGGGGCAAGCAACTAAGGGGTGGAACCACGACTGCCTAGACTCCCAAATGGATGGTTGTCACACCAATCAAGGCAGCCTTCACTTCATGTTATATAAGTCCAAGACAAAAACAGGGGAGACCTGGATCTACTGCCAACAGGAGAGATCAGACCTAGACACCAGAACAAATCAAATGTGGCTTTGAGGTACGTAAGGTGTAAGGTAAATGGAAATCCTAGCTCTAGGGTTTAGGTACTAGCAACTGATGAAGATGATCACTGTCTTGGGAAACGTAACTGTGACAGGGTGAGCAAGGACAGAGTTGGGACTGTCAAGTACCAAGGAGATAGACTCAGTGAAGGATATGAAAGTATCATGTAACTTGATGTTATCAAGGAATGGTCAACTTTCGGGGAAGGAGGTCAGGAAGGGCTAGCGCTATGCTTGGAGATCAGTGCTTGTTCAGCCTTGGGTAATGGAGTCGGTATCAACACAACGTTTCAGTGAACCCACCTGGGATATACCCGGATCTATGGACCCAGAAAAGGATTTGGCTCAGAAGATTCAGGTTACAAGGAAATCAGCAGTAGGAGGGCTAGCGCTAGGGTTTGGAGATGCAGATCTGCAGATCTAGTGCCACCAGGAGACTATCAGCTCAGCGTTGGAGGGGAAATGAGATCAGGATGGCCCAATCTACAAACCCAAGTCAGAAAATTGCAGGAAATATCAAATCTGGAAAAGTCAAAATCTGATGAGGGGGCTAGGAGGCTGAAAGTCAGTTTTTCAGATCTAGGGCAACCTGGCAAGAACTAGCTCAGCGTTGGGGGTGTTCTGGAGTGCTCAAGCCCTGATCTATCCACCTGGCTTGTCAGATTTCAGAAAAAAGTAAACTCTGGAAAAGCCCAAATTTCAGTGAAGGCGCTAAGGCTGTTTCAGTCTAAAACTCAGATCTAGGTCAAACTGCCATGAATCTGGACAGCATTGAGGGTGATTTGGACTGTGTGGGACCCGATCTATCAGTCTATGAAGTCAGAAATAACAAAAAGTCAAAACCCTAGCAGGTCAAATTTTCAGTGGGGGGTTATGCAGTTTTCAGTCTAAAAATCAAAATCTAGGTCAAACCAGCAGGAATTTGACCAACATTGCAGTAGATTCAGTGAAGGGGAGGCCCGATCTATAAAACCCAGAAGTGGTTTGGCCAAAGATCGGACAGTTCCCGTATTTAGTACTTTTTAGGGTTTTTAGTATTTTAGGAGTTTTCAAAAAAAATGGAAGGAAAAGCAGGTACAATGGATTTAGATCTATTGGATCGTACCTAGAAATGCTTGTAGAAGAGAGTTACCTATTGGATCATACCTAGAAATGCTTGTAGAAGTCTTAACAGTGATGATCTTTGCTATCCCGATCAATTCTGGAAGATCCAAGTGATTTCTATGACAGAAGTAAGCTCCAAGCCACTAATGAGCCCCCTACCCTGCATGAGCAAACGTCAACAATATCATACTTGCTAAGACAAGATAAAGAAACCAAATGCTACAGGAAAGTAAAACGAAGTAATCATAGATCACAATGAAACTAATGAAAACCCCCTAATCCGAGGCGAAGATAACCGAGCAAGTTGAAGTCCCCCTGCAAAAACGCTCCAGCCAAAATGCCCTCCTGTAAACAAGACAATGATAGCAGAAAAATATAGATCTCACATGAATTTCCACAACGCTAGGAAGCAGAAGACTATCCAATCACCATTTGAAAACATCAGATGCAAAGCAGATCCAAAAAATATCCACAGAAAATCTTTCTATTATTCAGATCCAAGAGCCAAAGACCCCTTACAAATGAGAAGCTCTCTCCTTTAAATAGAAATGAGAGAACCACAATCATAACCAAATCCTAACCACTTTCAAAACGAGTGGCTAAGATTAAAAGATAAAATGTTCTAATCAATGGTTGAGATGAGCTCAACATACAATACCTGGATCAATATAACCATAAAGTACCAAAGTTGACTAAATCACCCATAAAGAGGGTACCCCACTCAACAAGAAATAAATGAAGGACATGGTGGATCCAAGGAGTGTTAACTAACTCCCTCTAGGTGTCCCCATGGCACAATAAAATAATATAATATTTTAATTCTTTGACTTTGTGCCTCCTTGAGGAAATCGTGAGCCTCCCAAAGGCTCCAGAAAATAATATAAAAAATGCGCAAAATAGGTGTGGGCCCAATCAGGCGCTGCAACTGCTGGAGAAGGTGTGAAGGACATCACTCTCATCATTATGACTCATCCCATGTCATTTCCTTGCCTCAGTAGCCCAAATCGATTTCTTCAATAGCCATTTAATCATTTTTTAATCTGCCTCAAGAAACGTGAGCCTGCCAAAACAGCCTCCTAGGTGCCTGCGTTGTCAAACTAAGCCCACCAAGCTCTCTAGGATGGGGTTACTATGGTACAAACAAGTGGCTACACCCCCTATGCCTATACAACGTCCTAGGAGATCCAACTGAAACATCTCCCTGCTCAGACATATCAACCTGTGAAAAAAAACTGCATCAAAAAGACAAAATTAGCCTGATCATATCTGCAAGTGCCCGAAACTGGAAATAAACTCTCTCATTAGACTTAGAGAGTCCAAATCCATCTAAGGTGTATACTCATACCCCTCACAGGTCTCTATCTGATCATCAATCATATCCAATAAAAAAATATAACCATCTGTAAATGATCAGACACCAATAATAACTCAAACTATCATCCATCTGTTGCAAGTGTTAAAAGGCTAAGACATACTCTACAACTCATTCAAGCAACAATAACAACAAGTAGCAGTCATTTCACTGGCGGTACATCAACAAATACATATATAAGGCTTTATTTATTATTACTCAGACTAGACTTTCAAGACTATACTCACTTCATAGTTGTAGCCAATTTGCTAGTGAAGGGTGAAGGATGAAATTGACAAGGCTAAGGCAATGGATGACTTCCTACTTAACATCATGACACTTCGGATATGGAAAGGGAATACTCACTATAACCAATGTCGAACAAATAACAACACAATGAATGGCAGTGCCTCACAAATGGTTGAGTTGTTTAGAGACTACTTATTCAACTTAGGCATCATGACTACATCAAGATTGATCCAAGTTCATTAGGACCATCAATTTTATTCCATGGCCTTTTTGGCCTATATGACCCTTTGGGACTTCACTAGTGCTTAAAAGCACAGCTAATCGCAGCTTTCATCCGAGACATATTTATTTTATAAGGTCAGCAATATTTGGATATAGCATATTCTTAACCATTGATTTTTTGGACCTTTTCTTATACTCTTCAAGGAGTATTTTAGCATTTCATTGCTCTTGCCCTCTTTACATATGTTAAGAAACACAGTTTCATTATTTTCATTTTCCATGGGCGCATATTCAATATTTCCAATACAGGTGGTACATGAGCTTTCAGTTTTAGCCAACAACATCTCAAGTGACCAGGGGGAGTTCTACACAGTGCCAAACATCGGGACAACCGACCAGAATGATTTACGCATACAATCCAACTTACCAAAGGCAAGTTTTGTCACCAACTCAGAGTCGAGACACAATATAAAAAGGGAGGCTTGTCCAACAAAAGTTCTAGAGGGGAAAACGATCCTCCATGCCATAAGTCAAGAAGTCAGTCGGGTTGAAAACTAAACTGGAAGGTAATGGATGGGTGGAGACAATGAATAACGGAGACAACACTAGCAAGCCAAAACAATGGTGGGAATGACTACCTCTATTCTCCCTAAGGAGGGTAAAACCAATGAGTATAGATCAGGAACTTCCAAGTCTAAGTAGGGACATCAATACATAATACAAAATACATCCAAGTCCATATAATTATGACCGCCAGATCATGATACCACAAGTTAATACATGTCACAAAAATCAGTATAAGAGCAATGATAACCATAACACCATATAACAAGCTGAGTCATAATCATGCAATATAATCCATTTGAGACACCATCTGTCCAATGAGAAAGTACTAATATAAAACTAGGCATCAATGACTGCTCTGTAATGACTAAATGGCTACATCGGTCCTCAAATCTAAGTGTCCTGAGACTCTGTCTTGACATGGGAGAGTGAAATAGTCCACAAATACAATAATGATCCGTCAAAACTGCTCATCTCAACATCTCATATGTAAGAGATCTGGCTGAAAAAATGTACTGTGTCTAAAAAATAGAATATGGTAGCCTGGCTACTATATATGTGATAACACCTACGTAACAACAATGAGTGCATCCTAAAGGGTTGGTTGAAGGAATGGACTCCGATGAATAGAAGGCGAAGTACAGATATCAACCACATCCCTTTGGCGAGTCAACAAAGCTTCAAATGTGTTGTAGCAGTGAGGAAAGGTTGAATAATGTCTCACGCCGAAAGGACCGAGCACCAAACGCCACAAGTATGATGTGTTGACTAATTGTCTGCTTGCATCTAATGATGCGACGAACGAGGAGGATTTGCACTCTCTCAACTAAGACCTATTTGGACTCTATCAAACAAGGTCCACAAACCTCTAAACCAGAAAGCATTGTGGGCTAGACAAGGAAGTTCATGAAAGAAATCTTGGACAGTGTCCTAGAAATGTCTTGGAAACACTGTCTCTCGAGGACGGCTAAGGATTTGAAGCCATTAAACTGTACCCCCAGGTAAGTATAGGAGTTGGTGATCTCAATATCCTCCTCTACGAAAAAAAAATCTGATCTAAAATGGTCTTCTTAGACTCATTGAAGATCATGACCTTAATTTTACCTAGGTTGACCATCAACTGACAAAGATCACAAAAAAAGGGCTAAAGCATCCAAATGTATCTATAACCCCTCTAAAGGTGAGGCCAAGAGGACCACATCATTAAGGAACAACAGGAAAGAAATCAAGACCTGGTGAACAAGGCACCCATTGTTGTCGTGTATGTGCTCATGCAAAAAGGACTCCATCTCATCAATGTAGATCTAGAATAAAGTGGGGTACAAAGTATAACCCTGTTTGACCCCAATGGCAATCCCAATAAAGTCGAATACCTAGTCGACTATGTGGAGACGACTAAGAATCGTCTTTTATAGGCAGATGATGGCAGTCAGTAGGATCTCCAAAATGCCAATGTCTTTAAGCCTCTAAAAAAAAGCCTATCTAAGAACGGTGTCGACTGCTTTCTGAAAGTGTACAAAGCAACAACATACTTTTCAAGAGCAATGTCGCACCTCCTTGATGATGGCCCATAGTGTAAGAATGTGATCAATGGTCTAGTCTGCTTGTCGAAATCCTGCATATCCTCTAGCTTTAAGTTGTCTCCGCTCAAGCTCCCAGAAAGCTTCATATGGAGGACTATAGAAGTTTTGAGAAACTATAGCCAATCTTGATCCTTTGCAATTATTGGGATCTATACCAGAGAGCAATTTGTGGATCGGGTGAGTAGTGGGGTGTGACCAAGGTTGAGGAAAATTGTACGAACCACATGGTTGAACAAATCGACCAAGTGACAATCCAAGGTGTGGAGACCATGCTTGAAGATTTCTACATACAACTCATCCTCATCCAATGCTTTGCTAGTATTCATCACCCAAACTAGCCCCTGAATATCATGGTAAGAGATTAAGTAGCAAGTGAGAGGGAGTAATATGGATTAAGAACTGTCCCAAGATATCAGAGGGAAGAGGTATAGGAGAACATAGATTTTGGATCAAGATCGCGCAAGAGGTGGGCATGGCGAGAGAATATGGTTCGCCAAAAGTTTCTAGGGCCAGTACAAGAGGGAAGCCCTCAACTCTCATCTCCTTTGCGAGATGGCGAGGTGTTTCTTCTGGCAAAAGAGATGGTGATAAAAAGCCTTAATATCAAGGTAGGAGGGGTGATCATGAGTGAAGGCATGTTGGAGCTGGTTGTGAAGAGTTTTGCGACCCTTGTCGTACCATCAATTCATGGGGAAGGATCCAAGTTTAGGGCAAGAGCATGTGCATTGGGTGAAGATAGATAGATGTTGAATCATTGTCCATTACATATGTGTTTTTCACCATCAGAAGGCATTTCTAAAACAGAAATAAAGCCTAATTTGCATCTTACTTTTTAAGTTTCCAATGTCATGTAAGTAATTGCAAGCCATCCCAGACAAGTCCATTCATAATAGAAGGGGTGCATCATTAAATAGAAGGGGTTTACAGATAGTTGTACAGATTTGCTTTGTGTTTTCAAGTTTTTTTGGGTTTTTTGGATGGAAGGAGGTGCATCAATAGAAAACCAATCAAACTCGCAGGTTCTTACCAATTTTGTCTTGAACTAGCTAGTTTAACCAGTTCAATCCAAAACCACACATTTTCGGTTTGATAGATTGTTCATGCCCGAAATACCCTAGAACAGGTTTAACTAAGAGGTTTAGCAAGTTCAAGTCCAACCGTGGTTACAATGGTGTGCCCTAGTAAAATAAGTAAGTAGAAATAAAGGAATAATGTTGTCATGAATAACCAATGTTGACAAAACAAGCTGATTTCCTATTTTAAATGGTTATGTTTGCTTATTAGATTGATCTCTGGGCAAGAGGGAGAATAGAGGGATTGTATGGCATGGATCATTGTCTAAGGGAATTTAGTGGCATTGGTAGAATTCTACCGTTATGAGGTTGACGACAACTTGATGGAGGACCTATGGGAGTTCTAGATCTGTAGGTGGTAAAAAAAAACTAACAATCAAAATTTTCTAAATCATCTTGAATCTTCAAGTTTCTGAAAATATCTTTTTTGCAACACTCAATTATATTTATGAGTCATTAAGATATGTTGGTGACACGACCTTAATGTAATGTTAAAAGTGGTGGTTAAGGGTTAGATAGTTAAACCACAATAATCATTTTGGGGTGGTATTAACATGTAATGTTAGATATCAATAGATAGCGAAAGAGATGTACATCTTGTAGCATCAACATAAATGAAATTCTCTGTGCTTTTTATCCACCTTTATAAGTTTCTTCAAAAAAGTAACTTTGTGAAGAATCAATTGCAAAAAAACTCGGAGAACTTTTTCATCCATGGAAATGAAAACTTTTAGGGAGAAAAGAGAGCCTTTATTCAATGATGTGAATTTCCCCTACAGTATGTCTTTGACCTAATTCTGGTATGGTGTGTCATCCAAGAAATATGCCAATAGCTAGTCCATATGACATATAACTGAGAATTAGTGTGTATGTATATACATACACACACAACACAAGAAAATCTATCTTCTCCTTGCAATTTCCCTGCACCTCAAAGTGTAGATCCTTCATCAAAGGGTAATGGTAAGGTCAATCTAGTCATGTTGTGGACTATTCCTTGCCAAGCTCTAGAACTAGGAGTGCCAACCAAAGGAATAGACGTTGATCTTTGTTTTTAGTGGTGTTTTGCTAATGTCGGAAAGGCCATCGATTATTTTAACTTTGGATTTATTTAGAAAAGTTTTTTGATCTTATTATTAGCGTCGGTAGGCTCTCTATGTGAACTCTATGGTTAGGAGGTCTCCATACCTTCTAGTTTCCTAGGTTTTTTTAGATCTTGCACTGATGTTCAAGATATTTATCAGAAGGCTCCTCGAGCCTAGTCTTGTAACCCTTAGGTTAAGGATTAAAATAACTCTTTTCTTTGTAAAGAAAACAAGACAATTACACTTGTTACACACACATGCATATTTGACATTGTTGCCTTTCGGGGTTATTCAGAATTATTCTTTTAGTTGTCTAGGGTTGTTGTGCAAATCCTCATAAATATTTTATAGTGGTGTCACAATCCTCTATAATTGGCATATTCAATGTTTATTTGCAATTTCTAGTAAGTAGATTCAAACCGAGTGGTATGAGTAAGCAATTCTCAAATCGACACTTTAACGGAGTGCCTTATTTTCATTCAGCCATAACATTCTTCAATGTTGGCTTCAAGGTGCAAATCCTCAACTTTAGGTGATAGTATCCTCCCATATTAAGATCGTCAATGGAATTGATACCATGCCTCGTGGGCCTTTTATGCCTTGTGATTGTTATCTATGCAATTTATTACAAACTATTAGTATAGTGTCATAACCCCATGGTGGGATTTCATTCCACAAAAATACTTACTCTAGTCTTCCCATGTGTGTGTTATGTATGTGTTTATTTCCAACATTGATAACAATTTTGAGACAACATTGATTTAGGACTCATGTGGCATAGAACATTGATTTAGGACTCATGTGGCATTATCTATGCCAAAAGCTTTGCCAATCTAGATGCTTGCTTTGGGTTAAACGCCCTAGATTGATATGATAGCATCCTCCCTCGAATTGGGATTAACGCCATCAACAATATTGATATCATAGCTTGTGGGCTCTCTCTAACTTGTGGTTGTTATCTATGTGACTGCACCGAGAGTAGCGAGGCCCTCTACAACCCAATATGGGGGAGATATTGTTAGGTAATGTAACATAACGTATTGTAATGTTACATAACATTACCAAAAATAAGAAGTAACTAAAAAAATTCATGTCGACTCATAAAATAAAAAAATTTAACGAAATGAAAAGTAAATAAAAAAATCCACGTTAGCTCAAATAAAAAAAATAAAACTAGAGTAGATACATTATAAACCCGGATCTATCAAGCACCAAGAGGGATCAATTTTATGGGGTGTAAATTGTTTCTAGGCGTGTAAAAAATTTAAGACTAAAAAAAATTACACCTCGAGAAATTTGATCCCTCTCCCTGCTTAATAGATCCGGGTTTAAGATGGATCTACACTAGTGTATTACAAGCTATCGCTATAGTGGTATACATCCCTGTGATGGGATTTCATTCTACATTAATACTCACTCTAATATTGCCATGTGTGTGGGGTGGATGTGCTCTAAATATTTCAACATTTACAAGAAATTGCAAAACAAAGGTTGTTTTTTAAGCATTGCCTATTCCAAAAGCTTGGTCCATTTGGAAGTTGATGTGATAGCATCCTCCCTTGCTCCAATACTAACATCAACAATAGTACCAATGACATGCCTTGTGGGCCCTTCCGGCTTGTGGTTGTTATCTATGTGATGTATCATATGACATATGCTCACACAAACTATTAGCCTATTACCACTATGGTATTATGTTCCAAGTTCATACTTATTTACTCTACTTTACTCTAGACAAATCCAAATTCAATGTGACATGGTTTTTGTAAGGAGGACATATCAAGTAACCACAAGCAACATTTCAATAGATTTAACACGAAGTTCTAGGACTTATACTTTGTACAAGTTAGGGTCCACATCTTATCCTAAAGAGTTGATTAAATTTGCACAACTTTTTATTAACTAATCCAAATTCAATGTAACCTAATTCATTGGAATGCATACATACTATCAAACATCAAATTTATAAAGGATATAATACAAAATCAAGTAGATCTAACTCATACAAATTCACTCTCTAAAGAAGGGTTCCATAATTGTGCATAACTGTTGTTTGGATATACAAATTGAGCAACACAAGAAGATTTTTGTATCTTTTAGCCTAACGATTAAATTTGACTAAGTCTTCTTGTCATTTAGCACTAAATTAAGAATTGAAATAAACAGCGTTTGACAATTGTTATAAAAGTCAACATTGGTGATCCAAGGGCTAATAGCCTAGTGGTTGTCACTATAAAATGAATTGAGTGAAATGGACATTTAATGTAAGTTGGATTTAACAATCTAGCAAGGGCTCAATAATGGTTAAGTTAGTGTCCATTTTTAATGAATGAGATAGAACTTGTTGAGCGTGATCTCGGATGGACATGAGTAGGGACTAATAAGTACAATGAGATATAATTGAGGAGATATCATAGGGTGTCCACTCAACATACAAGTCCTAGTCATGTAATGAACAATTTGAACAATAGAGATCACATTTATAGTAGGTCTTCCTCCTGGTTCATGGGTTTCCAACTAGAAATTTGTGCATGAAGGAAAAATGGCACGTTAATTATGGTTTTTTGTGTTATTGTTTACGTAAAATGGATACGGACTAGAGAAATGTTAAGTCAAGAATGGCAAAGTTAATGAGTTAAGTTGTAGTTGGATATTGTAGAGAATTTGTCGTTGTTAGAGTTAAGAGTTACTTACAGCAAAAGTTAAGAGTTTCCACTTATTGCTTATGAGTATATGCCCAATTTGTTAGCCACTAAATGTCCAACATTTTGGGGGAATTCCCTATGAACTCAATTGCTAGCATTCAAGCACTAATTAAGCAAGTTGTATTTGGGGTTGAACCTCTAAGTACAAGAGGGATAGAGACTCATAATACAAGAGGACACACTAAGACAAGTAGAAGACGACTAGCAAGAAACTGGGCAACATACAAGAACAAACTGTCATAGAGCATATTTAGATAAGAAGACATACGATTTCATAATAGACAACAAGCACAAGACTATGGACAAAGAGAAAATGAGTGGGTTGAAGAGATGGACATCAAGTATTGCAATAGGACAAGCATTAGACTTGATTCTCAATCAAACAATGGACAGGGCACCTAACAAGATTCAAGGTAAGGATGTCGACAAAGGCCCGATTGAGAAAAAGTGAAAGGCCCATCAAGGGCATGGTAAACAAGGACATCAACAATTTGGAAAAGACACATCCCCTGCTTTGTCTCCAATTAGACAAAATAAATCCGTTTGACTATACAAATACGGGGGCAGTGAATACACAATGCTGGTGCCATAAAAGGAAAGAACTCAAACAAAGAAAAAAGACCATTGTCAAAAAGGGCAGGACAATGACTAAGAGGCGTGCTCTAAGACACTAAACAACGGGTATCCTTCAACTTCCCCAACATAATAGGGATGAGAAAACACAACAAACGAGTGTAAGAGGAAAGAAGGAGAGGGACCAAACCTTAGAGACGAAGGATAGCAAAACCCTCCCAATGAAAACCTTAAATACAATGGAAGAGAATAGGGAAGACAACACAAAACTTAAAAGAGAACAAGAAAGAGAGCCCAACAAAGATGTCGACAAAAAAGAACCCTTGTAAAGAAATCTATGGAGAAGTCCAAGAAGTTTCCCAAAAAATCTATGCATAAACTATAGATGTAAATCCAAGGACTCGAACTGAGAGAATGGATACAAGTATGATGTGAAAAGATTCAATGAGGACAAAGATGTCCATCATATGAAGTCAATGGAGAAGTCTAAGAAGTTCCTCTTGAATAGATACAAGTATGATGCAAATAGTGTCAACAAGGATAGTGATGTCCATCATTGACAAAGAAGACCTAGAAGTGTGAATCACTCTTGAAACCTCACTTATGATGGAAGCCAAAACATGGATGACCACTTGATTACCAAGGAAGTGATATAGCAAGCACATAACTAAACGGGCAAAAAAAATAAATGGGCAAAGTTTAGAGGTTCCTTACAAGAACCCACTTTAACATGCAATAGGAAAGGAAAAAAGACAAAACCCAACCGTCACTAAGAGGATGGTGTCTTCAAATTCATATAGGCTTGGGCTCACTCTAATGTGAAGCCTTCTACATCTAATCAATTAAAGGATATCCAATACAAGAATGGCAAGACAAATGTCAAGTATGATGTAAGTACAAAGGAATGTTTAGCTAACTCAACTATCAAACTCTAGAAGAAGAAAAAAATAAAAATTAATTGGCCCATATCAGAATAAATCTCATGTATTTGAGCAAATGTTAAAACAAAAAGGGAAGAACATATAGAGAAGTGTGTGCAACAAATAAAACAGAAGGAGAAATAGATGTTCCTAACTTTCTACAATGGGCAAAAACATAAGAATAATAAATGGGAACAAAAATCTCAAGAAATGGAAAACTAATTGAAGAGAGGTTTGCAGAGGCATGGAGACCCACCAAAAGAGAAGAGAAGACTAACGCAAAGAAGTCAAGGTAGGACCTTGCACGTTGAATAAGTATAATTTTTCCAAAGATCTTAACATTACAAATAGCGTATGGGTGAATCACCCCAACAATCCAAGAAACAAAAACAACATTAGCAGTAGAGATGAACCACCAAACCCAAGCAAGCCAAATGGTTTTGATGTCCAAGCTAAAATAGAAGGGCAATCATTGGAGAGTTAACCTGTGTTGTACATGCAAGGACAAAACAACAACATCAACAATGTGTTGTTGCTAGGAGAGAGGCAAGAATGCAAATGCTTCCTATCAGGGATGTGGGGTCATACTATGCACAATTGCATTTATAATATCCCCGAGCACCAAGTCTATCATTCATGTAAACCATGAGACTATGAAAAGAACAAAGGTCCAAGATTGAATGAAATGTTTACAAAGGACCGTTGAATGAGAAAAGTAAACAAAAAGATAATACTAAAAGAAGTTCCCATAACCACATAAACTCATCCTTGGAGATATGGAGCAAAAGTATCAAAGGTTTAGGAACCACTATGTTATTTCTTGGACACAATCGATACTAAATGAAATTTGTAAAGGATATGCAACCACAACAAACCCCTTGGAGTTGCTTTTAAAGACAAACACAAACATTAAGTTGATGACTAAATGCCATAAAACATTTAAGACACTGAAGGACAAGATTGTGCATGCACTGATATTAAGATTTCCATATTAGAATACAATAATTCATGTCCATGCAAACACTTCAAAGGACTAGAATCAATGTTGTCCTAGCACAACCAAGGGGCAAGGGAGTGAAGCACCCCTATATTTTTCCAATAGGAAGCTATTAGTAACAAAGAGAAGTTACACGACAATAGAGAGGAAGTGTTGGATATGATATATCCACTAAAAAAATTACACCATTATTTGCTTACTAAAAAGTTCCATTTTTATGTTGATCATCAAGCGCTCAAGTATATAGTTAACAAGTCGATATTGTAAAGAAGGTTAATTAAGTGACTCACATCAAACTAAGTTGCACGAAACATGGAAAGGTGTACAAGTTTCGGAAACAGGTACGCTTGGAAACATGACCCCCACAAAATGGGTACGTTAAGGGAAGTGCAATATATATATTTATATACATAGTTTGTTTTACCAACACATTATCTCACAATAAAATAAGAATGAGAGGTTGATTTGTAGGTAGGTTTGGAAACGATTTAGAGGTTAAATTGTCTTCATTTTCCATAAACTAGGCGCTTTTAGATTTCCATAAACTAGGCGCTTTTAGAGTTCCTACGAGTCCCAAGTTGCTCGTGAGCTCTAGGAGGTTTACCGAAAGTTTTCGTGTTTCTTCTTGTTTCTAATACTGATACATGGGCATTTTAGAAGTTTCGAGCAACATAGTTTCAAGAATATTGTTTTAAATTTTTGTCCATCTAAGGAAAACACATGTGGGAAGAGATCATTTATCTCACATAGAAAGCAGGGATAAGGAGAATGAAAAAGGAGACTTTCTTGACACAAATCTATTTTGTGCACAAGAATCCTACAAATATTTGTTAGATGTGCTCCACTCCTTACAAAATGGACAAGCACTGAGTGGGATGTCCACAACTCAAAAGAGAAGTTTATTCAATTCAAGCAATAAGATTCAAACTTCTTATTAGTGTATTGTACAAACTTGGAACGCGCAAGATACTAAGAAGTTATGTCCATCCAACAACAAAAAACTTGATGTGGCAAGCACAATATGGGATCACATGACGAGCATTTCTCTGTGACATGGAGAACACAAAAAATTTATACTCTAAACCTTAGCAGCGAAACCATTTTTCAAGAATCTTCCAAGTTCGTGAAGAAATGTGAAAAGTGCCAAAAGGCAGCTTACAATTCACAAGTGGGAAACCTTCATGCATTTAATCCCACCCCATTGATGCAACCTTTTGAGCACCAAAGATTGGACTATGCTGGTTCGTTCGTGCTAGTGAAAGGACACAAGCTAGATACATCATCATGATACGGACTTCTTTATGAGGTCAACGGAGGCAAGAATTGTCCTAAACTCTGAAGTGATGATCTATAATTTTTTTGTTTGAGAATGGGTTTTGCAAGTTTAAATGTCAAATATAGACAACATAAGACAATAGAACTCACTTCACCACAAACTTGATTAAGAAACTAATAAAGATATTTATTGTGATGTGTCACAAAAGCAACATGTATTATATCCAAGGATGAATGAACATGCAAAAAGCTAACACCAACAAAATCTTGGTCGATGCATTCACAAAGATTTTAGAATTCGTGAGAGAACATTAGCAAAGAGGATTTCTGTTGTCCTATGGGCTTATAGGACAACACAAAACTATGCTACAAGTCATACACCATTTAGGATGGCATTTGGAAAGGAGGATATTAGGTCTCCCCCTTCCAGGATTACAATGGCCAAAGATTGTAGAGAACAAATAGAACTCGAGAAATTAGAAGAGTACACATCATGGTCTGAGTTTTAGGAGGTCATGGCAAAGGACATGATAAATATTAAAGAGATATCCTAACATCATACTGAAGGACCACACTTCAATACAAGCAAAACTAGTTCTATAATCTATTGCATGATAGTCAATGAAAGGACAAGATATAGACAGTAAAGTATGGGTGGCTTAGACCATACAAACTAAAGTTGTATCAAAATGGGCTAAGGGAGCTATGAGCACTAGAAGGTTTGCCATACCTTAGCTAACTGGACATCTCTCAACTAAGGGCATTTCATGCATGAGAAAGACATCAAGTTAGGGTGAGAAACCCCCCATAAATAGATTAAATAAAATAGGAGGGTTAAAAGAAAAAGTAAAAAAAAAAGATGAAACCTAATAGGGTGAAATGGAGTTTCCAACCTCATCTGTGGACAAGTAGGACTACCTAGGGCACAATAGGGGTTATATCATAGTCAAGTCCTCATTTAGTGTGCAAAGACTTGTAGGTTCAAACTGCACTGCAACTGGTGGCCAAGTTCATTATATAGAAGGCACCATCATACAAGGTCAAGCAAAGGACAATGGCAGAGATAGCTAAGGGTGCACAAGAAAGCAAAAAAGGAGAATGTCAAAGGAAAATTGTCGTAGGACAATGGTCAATGTGGATTTTGGAGCATACAAGAAAGAAAAGAACCGTAATAAATATGGACTCATAAAATATATGATTTTATTACGCATTGAATACATTGACCATGATTCTCTTTTATTTGATTGATAGGTAGTTGCACTTCTTAAGCGACTTCTCTCCTCCTTGTAGGTACTCCATCACTATCTCATCACCCTTGCAAGGGTAGAACACACAAATCTTCTGAATTCCCAACTTCCCAAATTCTCAGACTCTCAAATTAGTGACAATCCATGTTGCGTTAAACCTTTTTTCGATTCCCTCCTATATTGAAAATAAACCACTGAAAATAAGAAACCACCCTTAGTTTTGATCATCTCTGGCCTCATCTAAAAATAATCAAAATATCTAAACAAATTCTCAGATTTAAAAAAAAAGTTTAACTTCTCCAAGTTTAGGATAAATATTAAATTATGTACAACTATACAAGATGGATATTTCAAAATGATTACCAATAACATATTCTTTCTAGGCCAAAGTAAAAAGTTTTGTGTGTGATTGCTCACCACATAGAATTCAAAACTCATAAAAGTTTACAGAAAATTCAAGAAACGAAATACCTCCCTATCTACCTCCGACACTGGTAAGAATAGTCCAATTTTTTTCTTGGTTTGTTCTTCTGCATCAAAATGACTTGAACGCAAGCTTGAATCTGTCGACTCTCATCCCATAAATTCTCGTCTTATTCTGCACAATGAGTATATCTTCTGTGCAAGTTCTTCTCATGATTAGCCCCAAGAGTTAGCTCAATCGGTCGAGTACTCGTAGTTAGGCCTCCCAGCATGTGAGGTCGCGGGATCCATTCTCATCGACTCTCTTGGGGTTAGNTGGAAAAAAAAAAAAGTTCTTCTCATGAGCAGAGAATATTATTCTCTTCTCAGCAAATTCTTCTCTTGCACATAGTACAATAATCTAGTCTAGAAAATTCTTCTCAAAGGGAAAGCAAAATGGCATAATAAACCAAAATAAATTTATGATATTCTTGTTGAAGCAATTGCATTAGCGTTTCCTTGAATTGTTTGCACATTGTTTCCAATGTTTGATAATGGGATATGTTATTTCTCTACACATTTTTTGCAAAAAATAATGCTTGGCATGACTGCATAATGGCTTCACTCCAATAAAAGATTATGTCCACAATCTTTGTAATGACTTCTAAGAATGGTATTCTCCTTAAAATGTCAGTAGGTCTTCCTTGAATTGTTTGCACGTTCTTTCTAAAGTCTGATAATAGAATATGTTTTTTTCTCTACCCAACGTTTGCAAATAATAATGCTTGGCATGACTGTATAATGACTCCGCTCCAATAAAAGATTATGACTGCAATCTGTGTATGCAAATAGGGCGTAACAAATAAAATATTAAAATAATGAATAATAGTATAATAATATAATAATAAAATAACATAACATTGATTATAATTAATTAAGGGACACATCCCTCTAGTGAATAGTCACCATGTGAGCCTATTTATACAGGCTACACCATTCATTGTAAACATCATCTTTTATGTCTTCAATTATCTATTATTTTGTCCATTCATGGAGTATATGTGTTATTTACGTTGGTTATTCCAGTAGTAACAATTTTTATCGTTACAGTGGTATCAGAGCGAGCCCTTCCTTGAGCCTCACAAATTCTAGTTTTCAGCCAATACTGTCATAGTTTCTCTAAATTATCAGTCTTTCACTGAAAGCAGGCCTTTGGCCACAATGCTTCTACACGTCCTTCTGTGGCCTCTCTCGTGAAGCCATTCCACCTGTACCTCTCACTGCATGAACTCCAACATCCCTCGTGCCCCATCGCTCAAGCATTGTTCCCTCACTCAGCTCGCTGCCCATCCACGCAGCTATCTCCTAGCTGTCCCTCCAACAACCAACTCGCCACTGCGCCAACCCTCCGTCCACCCATTGCTCCTCCCTGCCCACACTACTCTCCTGCAACACTCCCTCCTCCCCTTTTCCTTCCCTCGTCCATCCTCACTCCGCCTGGGCCTCCCTATCTGGACTCCACCGCAACCTCCCTCCACCGTCGTAGCCTCCCATTTTCGCCATCCCTCTACCAGCCTTCCCACATGACCTAGCACCTATTCACACCACGCTCTCCCCCATCGCTCCCTTTGCCACTCCACCCTATTTCCCTGCTCGCCTCGCCTACCACTTCTGCTCTCATCGGCCCCCCAGTCCCTACTCCCTTCCACCACGACCTCGCTTCACCTACCTGCATGCTCGATCCAGTCAACAACACTAATCTCCATGTCATCCACTCCACAGAAACCCTAGTTCCCTTCTTTTCAAAAATTTTTATAAATAATAATATTATTTTTAATATTTATTATTATTATTTTCCAAACCCTAAATTCCCAAATCCTTCTGACGTCCAATTCAAAAGCAAATAAATTTACATTAATAATAATAATAATATTATTATTATTATTATTTATTTTTAAAAAAACTATACCTTTTACCTTGCATGAAATTAATATTTATTATTGTTAATAACATTAATAAAAAATGTTATTGAAGTTGTTATTTATTTAAATAATAAGTGTTGAAAACAAAGAGAAAAGGTGAAAAGAATGTTTTTTTTAAATAACCATATTAAGGGTTATTACAGTTTTTGTATAAACTCTTGTCGAAGAAAAGAAAACAAAATTAAAGAGAAGTCGTAATCATAAACTATGGCAATCACAAATTCAGAATTGTGGTCGCAGCTACAAGCACTGTTGAGCGAGTTAAAGGAATATAAAGCAACTAATCATCATCTACAATTTGAGATGAGTAAGCAGTTCCTTCTTAATGAGTTGACAAAACAAGAGAATCGTATCTTAAATGATCAAAATCGAAGGTTGGAAAAAGCTAATGAAGAATTCAACAAAATGTTATCAGACAAGGATGAGAAAATATCGCATATAAAAAATCACAATCAAGACATTGAAGATAAAATCAAAAAGTCCAAGAATGACGAAGAATCACCTTATAGAAGAGAACAATTTAGAAGAAGAAATAAAGCATTTAAACAACCTCATCATGGGCAAAGATAATGAATTGGCGCAAGTCCAGAGAAGGTTAGAAAGTCCAGAATCAAAGATATGTCGACATCAGTAACAGATGAAAGAATTCCAGCAGAAATATGACAACACTAAAAAGGCGCAAAAGTTGGAAAGTACGAAAATCAGTGACACATTAACAAACAATACTGAGGAATTATTTCAACTAAGAAACCATAACAAAACATTTGTTACAAAGATCAAGAAGTTGAAAAATAATCGGAAGATAGAGCACTCTAATGAAGACTTCATCGCCTAGGAAATCCTAATCAAGAACTAGAGGAACAAATTAAGAAGTTAAAAGATATGAAAAATTGCAAGAAGAAAAGTTGAAGAAGATTCAATATGATAACCAGTTGTTCAAGAATAAATTAGAGCAAATCCAGAAAGAAGCATCCAGATTATTAGGAAAACGAATTCAAGTTGAAGAACAAGAAGCCAATCTAGTAAAAAAACAAACAACAAAAACTCCTTATCGACGCCTAAATTATGAAATCATTTTGACCAATGACAAGGTAAAAAATGAACATAAACAAAGGAGTTATGATATCCAAAAAGAAAGAACACAAAATCAACAAACTAAGCAGAAAACAAGAAGTTCCATCAAACAAAGCGATCAACAAACAACTCCAATGAAGATAGATCTCGAATGGACAACTTCACAAACAATGCGACATTTTTTCTTGGGAATTCGTAGCTCGTATCTTCTTGTTTCGCAAGCGTCACTAACACAAAAGAATCAAGAGATGACATTACACGCAAAACACATCATACATAAGCCTTGTCTTCAATAAGCTTTGAGGACAAAGCTCCTTAAGGGGAAGGCAATGTAACAAATAAAATATTAAAATAATTAATAATAAATAATAATATAAGAATCAAATAACATAACATTGATTAAAAGTAATTAAGGGACACATCCCTTGGTGAATAGTCACCATGTGAGCCTATTTATACGGGCGACACCATTAATTGTAAACATCATCTTTAATATCTTCAATTATCTATCATTTTGTCCATTCATGGAGTATATGTGTTATTTACGTTGGTTATTCCGGTAGTAACGACTTTTATCATTACATAGGCTCTCAAAACAGATAATGTGTGAGTTCTACTCTACATTTTCCTTCACTAGGCTATAGGCTTCTCTTTTATGTCCTAGAGTACGATGTTTTTCTCTTCTTCCGCAGACTATCAAATGGCTTCTCCTTTACATTGCCTGTCACACTGCATAGGAATATGGAAATGACTTTTACTTTCTGTCACCTATCACACTAGTATGAGTATGGCGTAATTGTTCATCTCCTCTTCTAATTTGACCCCTTTTTGTTTTTCTCTCATTTTGTCTTTTTTGTTTCACAATAGCTTAAAACTTTTGAAAAGCATGAATTTTATAGAGACATTTAAACACCTTTAATAATAATAAAAGCTTTTGATTAATTAAATAAACTTAACTTCTCCAATATTTTCAGCTCACGAGTTGAGTTTCTTCTAAGAATCACATGAACTTCTATTTCTCTTTGCTCCAATCTCTTTCCTCCAATTTATCTTTCCTTCACTTCAGGCACTACTCCAAATCTTTTCACTTAGTTACCATGTTGGATTTTTTATTTGAAGCACACAAGAAATAAAAGAACTGTGACAACTACGGACCCATAAAATGCATGCATTTCTTAATTTGGAATCACTAATTACATTGACAATGATTCTCTTTTATTTGTTTCTAGGTAGTTGCACCACCTATATGACCTAATTGTCCTTTCTTATTTACACCTATTAGTCTATGACTCTATTACACGTAATCCCTATTATAAATTACACCTATTAAATTTAATCCCTATCATAATGATTGTTCATGTTAAAGTAACTTATATAACTTGCTTTATTACATTTTCATTGCATTTAAGTCATATTTGAGCATTAGTGAAGGACTTCAAGGGGCAAAGGTCCGAGAAAAAACATCCTAGGAAGATCTAGCAAGAGGACAACTGTGACCAGAGTTGTCCTTGGGACGGTCCATGCAAATAGACACTCGAGTAGGACGAGAAACAGAATGGAAAAGGCTCCAAGGTGGATAGATGAACATTGAGAAGTGGTTAAGAATAGAGACGAGAAGAAATTGGGTGCAGTATCAAAAGAGGACAAGACAAGGGAAATGGTAATTGAATAAGGACATTAGACTTTGAGAATTTCCAAGTGAGAAAGTCCATTGGGAAAATCGACAAAGATGGTATGAACGACTTAGATAGAAGACAAAACGCTGAGGAAGTCGAGTTGAAGACTTTTGCTACGCAAGCACCTAACATATTTAGACATTACAAGATATAGGGTAAACATATGAAGGACCAAACAAGAGGCGCTCAACTAGAAGACCTGGCACAACTTCCAAGCACCTAGTGGACAATTACAACAGTAGTTGCATATTGAGAACTTTGAGGATCTTGTACAAGACAGCGTATAGTTGAGAAGCTACCAAGCCCTTTGGGGTTAGATGAATGATGCAAGGTGTTATAGCATTATCAGGTCATCCTCTAACTATAAAAGCTATTTTCCCTCTTAAACACTAAGCATCCTCTTAAAAAACCAATTTTTGATTGATCCCCGTGCCTTTCCCTCAGGAAACATGCAAGACCCCACACCTACCTCAATCAAGGGTCAGGAAGTTCCAAAAAGTGCAAAAAAATAATAAATGTGCATTAGATGCATACTCTTGAGCAAGATTTTTGAGGTCCATACACCTGGACACAGTTACCCCCATCAAAAACCCTAGTTTATGGTTGTTTATTTCCTCAAGTCTAGATTGGGATTCTAATTCCCTTGAAATGTCCCATTCTTTCATGAACGACGAGTCGAAGTGGAGTAGTTGTCCAAGAGTAGTCCAGGGCAAAGGAATCTGGAATATGTGAAGAAGGTGCCACAACAAAAATCAGGTACAACCAACTTGTTGTTCATCTTTTTATTAATCTGTCTTCTTGCCCCCCACCCTCCCAAAAAAAAAACTACGAATATCCCATTCTTTCATGACCAAGGAATCAGAGCAAAGCAATTGTCCACGAGTGGTCCAAGACAAAGAAATCTAGTATATGGTGAAGAAGGTGCCACAACAAGAGTCAAGTATAACCAACTTGTTGTTCATCTTTTTATTAATAACATGAAGATCTCTCTTCCCCCCCTCCCCCCAAAAGAAAATTTAAAAAAAAAACAATGTGTAGATTCATGTTTCTATGAATTGTCTAATTGGAGGTGTAACTACTTTCTTAATGGCAATTATGTTCATTTAGTTAGGATTTCGTGTCATCTTAATTATTTGTATTAATATTTTAAAAAATTCAAGGAAGGTTACTTGTTTGTTTGTGTGCAGGTTTATAGCGTAATGGACATGTGACAGAGATCATTCCTTGAAAATACAAGCTCCAACAAGAAAGCCAACCATCTAGCCTAAGGTATTTCTCATCTCTTTTCTTGGTTAATCTTTGAATAATTAATTGAATTTGGGAATTAGAGTAATTATTCTTCTAGCTTATTCTATCAATAACCTAACCCTAGCTATTGCAAAGTATTTCCATCGACAAAATGGTGACCATACTAGGGATAACTTGTTGAGTTATTCCTTTTTAGGTTTCTTTCTATGTTTCCAACCTCAAAGAGAGTGACAATTAGTTTGATTATTATTTTTCTCATCTCAATCAAAAGCCAGAAGCTAGAAGTTTTTCTAGCCTTTAAGAGAATTTTTACCTATTCTATAACCTACCTCGTGCTCTGTCTTTACAGCAGTAGTAGGTACCTATGGGTTCCCTTCTCAACAGGCGATAGTCCATGTGCTTTGCATTTGAGAGAGGTCTTAGGAATTAAATGAGAATACATATAATTAGTAATGAGTGAACACAAATCCACATAGCAACACATTTAAGATAGACACAACGTTTACGTGGTAAACCCAAAACAAGGAAAAACTACCATAATATATTTATTATCTCCCTTGGACCTAAACCGACCAAGTCGGGCCAAGTGATCTAGCCACCACTCAGCTCCAGGCCACTTTACAATGGAGCCTTCTCAAGCCTTATAACGGCTTCTTTGCATGCAATACCATGGGCCACCAATACCATGAAAAATACCATGGGATACACAAACAATGTGCCCAAAAACTATATACTAGACCTCAACCACCTTTGACTCATTCTCAAGTCAAGGTTAACCCTAACAATCCCCCCTTTAAGCTTTACTTGGGGATCTCACATACACCCCCATATCACCTAGGTCTTTCTAGTGACTTTACCAATGAGATACTAGGGGTATGCACGCCTTACCAAGTTTTACAGCCATATGCCCATTTACATGCAAACTGCTCCATTACTTTTTTTCATTTGTCTTCATGGTGACCACACCGTCATCATTCGTTGCTTCATCCTCTTGCTTTTCCATGCTCGCCTTCTTGCTCGTTTTCTACATGCTCTTTTTGTACCTGCATCCTAACTTGTCATTGATGTCCATATAAAAAGAATCCATCTACCGGATTGCATGGGTCCTCAACCATTGTAACCGCCAGTTCTCTAGAAATTCTCTTCACATACATTGTTCATCAATATTAGTCCCACAACTGAGATTAAAGCATCTCACATTCCTCCCACAATCGAAGACTCAACCTCTTTGATTCACATCAATCTAGGCTACGAGTACACCTGCCACCCTCTTACCTACCCAATGGTTCATTCCACGCTAAATGCAACATCCCTTCTCTGCGCATAAGAGGGATACCTTGTGCTTCTAGCACCTAGGGAAATTACATTCTAACCAAGAATCCAAAAATATTGTTGAAGTGTCAGGTACCACCGAACATGCACCCCATAATTAATTCAAAAAACCAAGTACAACACAACAAGCACAACTATATACCAAACCATGGCTCTGAAACCAATTCTTCGGAATTAAACGAGCATACATATAATTAATAATGAGAGAACACAAATGCACATAGCAACACATTTAAGATAGACACACAATGTTTACGTGGAAACCCAAAACCGGGAAAAACCACAATAATAGATCTATTATCTCCCTTGACCTAAACCGGCCAAGTCGAGCCAAGTGAGCTAGCCACCACTCACTTCCAGGCCACGTTACAATGGAGCCTCCTCAAGCCTTATAAAGGGCTCTTTACATGCAATAGCATGGGACAATACCATGGGCCACCAAATACCATTGGCCACCACTACCATGAAAAATACCATGGGCTACACAAAACATGTGCCCAAAAACTATATGTTAGACCTCAACCACCTTTGACTCGTTCTCGAGTCAAGGTTAACCCTGACAAAAGGTGGGTATATAGGTGTTTCCCTTGTGAAATACATAGGGGCCTTCATTTGAGGTAATTTTTGGATGTTGAAGAAATTTGTGGGTTTTTTACTTGACTTTTCTAGGACTATGAAGGGTTCTAGTTGTGTTTTAAGAGGTTTAGCATTCATCTAGTATTTGTTCTTTGCATTTGCACTGGAAAAAGTTAAACAAGTTAGTTATACCTGGCTCTTGCTACAACACCTTCTTCGCCAAATTCTAGATTCCTTCGACCTAGACCACCTTGGTCATGAAAGAATGGGATAATTCAAGGGAATTAGGATCCCAATCCAAACTTAAGAAAGCAAACAACCAAAAACTAGATAAGGTAAAAGGACATTACAAACATCAACCAAATGCTTGTCAAACATCCAACATAAAAGTGCTTCATAATTGTGGTGCCCCTTCTCCAATAAATGCCCTTCTTAAATACTCTTGAGAGTTGGTTTAGGCAGTTAGTATGTGTTTTTAACCATGGCCAGGTGTACAAACTTCGAACGACGAAAATTCTACTCAAGAGCATTCACTAAATGCTTATTTATTATTTTTTGCACTTATTGGAACACCCTCGTGCCTTCTTTTAAGGAAAGGCATGAGGCCTCGTGTGTTCCTTGAGGGAAAGACGCAGTGACCAAGCAAAAAATTGGTTTTTTAAGTGGATGCTCAATGTTTTAGAGAGTAAATAGGTCTAATAGCTATTACAAGCAAAGGATGACCTGATAACGCTATAACAAAAACGCTTTTAGCCTAGTTATTAAATTGAATGATGCTTGGGCTTTTAGCCTAGTGATTAAATTTCACTAAGTCTCAAAGTAATCATTGAGCACTAATTAAGGGTGCAATAAACAGTTTAGGCATTTGGTCTAGAAGGTGGTGGTAATCGTTGGAAAAGAAATTTGAAGGCAACAAGCATTTAAAATAAACATTACAGCCTCGCTAAGATTGAGTAACTATTAAATTAGTCTTATTTTAATAAGTGATAAAACTTTTTGAGGTTGATCTCAGATGGACATGAGTAGGGACTACTAATCGAATTGTAGTCGAGGACAAGATATTTATCTAAGCGTGCAGTGGACACATGTCTCACTCATGTAAGGCATTGTTTAAGATTATGGAGATAACATTTATGATTGGGTTTTCCTCCTAATTCTTGAGTTTCCACTATAAATATGTGTGTTATGGTCCATAAACTATGGAATGTTATTTATCTTTAAGGTTGTGTGGTGTTATTGTTTCTATTAAATGGATATGGATTATGGACTAGACCAATGCTAAGTTAATAATGGAAAATGTTAACAAGTTGGTTGTAGTTAGGCACTGTAATGCAGTTGTTGTTGGAGTTAAGATTTGCTTATAGTGGAAGTTAAATGTTTTTGCATAGCATTGACATGTATGTCCAAGAAGGTAGCTACTAAGAGTCCAACAAAAACATTTCAAACTCTTATATATTCAAATTTCACTATAACTGGCACAAAAAGTGTGGGAGATATTGCCTATACAAAATCCTTATGTAGACCAATCCACACAGAAGGGCCAAAACAAGTCGACATAAAAGGGCATCACTTTTTATTTGAATATCCAAATCTTTAATCAAGTAATTCAAAAAGTGTTGGAAAGAGGAAAAAAGAAAAAACATTCAGTGAAAATTTTGGATTGTTTAGATAGTTGTTGTAGACTTATTTAATTTATCAATTGTTAAAGAAAAACAGCTCTAACAATAGTGCTTATCAACAACTAATACATGAAGTCTCCAAAAGATCAGAGCTAGAGTTTGAGATTATTCTTATCCAATTAAAACTAAGCCTTATCTTGAGTAAGCAGTTCTAGCTCCAATGAAAAATCATGCACGTGATATTCAAGGAATAGAATTATCGTCCATCCAACGATGTGAAGCGCCAATGTGGGCATAAATGAGAAAGTCCTTATTTGCTAATCACTAACTAAGTTCACTCCTCAACACAACAACCTCTTGTCTTGATTTGTAATCCACAATCATGCAAATTCTTCTTCAAAAGCACCTAACTTTTTCAACATAATAATTGAATCGAAACTCGGATAGGATGATAATACAAGCATGAACATGGAATTGATGGAGGATGGAGAGGAGGGCATTTTAGGGTTTCAAGGTTTTCAAGCAAACTAAAGGAAATGGTTTGTAGCTTCAGCTGGTTCTCTCAGGCTATCATTCCCAACAAAATAGGTAATGGAGTGCAACGTGGAGTAATAGTGTACTTTTTGGGGCAAAAGCCACATATTTCGAAGTTGATACCTTGGTTTGGAGCTTTGAGGGTGAATATTACTAGAGAAAAGTGCATATTTCCCCACTACATCGAGGATTATTCCCTTTCATTTTTTAAAATATGGCAGATAGGGTTGTTCTAGGATGGCAACCCATAGTTCTACAATAAAGTTGGGCTTGAATTAATCTATGGCTTGACTCTTTCAACTTATTGTATGGTCTTAACTCTTTAAACTCCCATTTCACTTTCAAAGATGAGATGCTCATTTGGGTGAAGTTGTCAAGGTTGGGCTCATGCTTAATCTATGGTCTAACTCTTCCAACTCTCATTTCACTTTTTGAGATGAGATGCTCATCTAAGTGAGGCTATCAGGGCTCTGCCTTCATCACTATAATACGAAGGTTCTACAAGCTAGTGGAGAAAAGTTGGGCTTCTTTTATTATCAATCTAATGAGGCTCTATGTCTCAAGGGGGTTATGTAGATTCATGTTCGAACGTGCACCAATGGTGAGCTACGATAGGAGATTAATTTCGCTTTTAAAGGGAAAAAGAGGGCTCGGATGTTGGACTGAGGATATCCCTGTCTAATGTTTTTTTTGCAAATAACATGGCGACCTTCAAAATGAATGTCACCTCCGTGAGAATATGAACAAAAAATAGGAAAGGGTAAGTTCTCTGATCAACAAGCCAAGACCGATAATGTTTCTTTGGTGGCTAATCAACCAGTTCAATTTGTGGTTCAATTTGTTAGCAGTGAGGTTTGTATTGTTGGAGTTCAAGCTAAGGAGGCGAGATTCTAGTTTCCTTGGGTCATGAAGAGGGGGTTGAGGGTATAACGAAGACTAGCGTTGGGTATTGCTCGAGTGCAAAAAAAGTGAGGCATGTATGTTCGACGTCCCAAATCCCTATGATGGGGGATCTTCAAACAACAATGATAGGGGATGTTGAAATTTTACCTAGGAAGTGTTTGCCCATTCATTGGTGCCTTGGGGTAGACAAGGACACTATAAATGTGGTCCCTAGCATGTTTTATAAAGGGAGATTGACTTTATAAAATGAAGTTGAGTTTTAAAGTTTAAATGTGACTTTAATGAGAATTAAATGTCTCATTTATTATTACGAAAGTAATTAAAGTGAGATTTGATCTTGGCCCTAGATCTCATCTAGTTATGTTTTAAAAGCCATTGATTGTCAAATGGTGGTTACTCAAACAAAAAGGCTAAGGAAAGGCATGAGAGAATTCATTGTTCACATTCCAAAGAGATATTTTTTGGAGAGAAGAAGAGTAAGAGAGAAGAGAGAGAGAGAGAGAGAGAAACCCTTGCACAAATTCCAAGGAGGAAGAGCAAAGTTTTGGCACATTTCCCAAGGAAAAATAGTACAAGTATCATACAGCATGCACAAAAACCGAGACATGTCGTACAACACCAATCCATACAATCTGCACAACACGCATTTCAAGGCAGTTCTGGCACAAATTTCGAGGTAATTTGTATAGCTTTTATTGATGTGCAGACCGTACTGTCAACATAGTTTTCGAGGAAGAAAGTCCCAGTCCATACACCCACACGTGTGGACCATACAGCACAAAAATCGAGGCATTAAATTTCAGACTGTCATGTAAGTCGTACAACAGCTTCAAAGTGATTTTAGCTCAGATTTCGAAAAGAAATAAAGGAGATAAGTATTGTTGTTGTAATTTGAATTTTTGCCTGAAGAAAATTAATAAAAATTCTCTCTGAAACAAGTTTTCCATTCGGGGTTTTATCCTGGACCATTTTGGTCAAAAACACCGAGTCATTTTTCTTGTGTGGCTGAAATAATTGTCTGAGATTGAAAAGTTAGGCTGCTACGAAAATTTATGAGTTTGCAAAAGTTGAAATTATCTCATGTGTTACAAATTTCAAGTTAAATTTGTTTTTTTAACTAACATGCATGCTGGGGTTGGGCGTTAAACCATGTGCAGTGAACTGAAATTGAAACCAGGTTGGGGTTCCAAAAAATTTCAGAGGAGAGTAAGTCCAAGGTGGTGGTGGATTACATCAACAGTGGCTTATTTGCATTGGAGCATGAGCTTTCCCCTCCAATTATGGATGAGGCAAAGTTTGATAATAATGAGACAAGGGTTTAAGTGATTTCACTAGGAATCAATTCTCTTCGATGTGATTTTATGGGTGAACTATCACAACTAATAGCAAAAGTCCATGCCTTCCCAAATATCTCTAATCTAGTTCTTGAGGTTAGGTGCTCTCATATTGTTTCAAGTGATGTTTGGGTCAATATACTCAACTCTGGACAATTATAAGAGTCTCCTCCTCCGTAGAAATTGGTTTCAAATGCACGATGAGGTTAGGCCTCTTCATGAAAGGACATGTTGGTTTCTAAAATTTCGAGTAACGATTGTTCATCAACTCTGGTTCAAGGTTGTCTAGCTACTTCTCCTCCAAGCTCCCAAACAAGAGGTGCCAAGAGGAGAGGGAAAAGTACATAACTGATTCTCCTTTTGGTAGGATGTTGGGTATAGGTCTCATTTTATACCCTTCAACATCTCTAATATGGTTTTGAGTAATATTGGAACTTCTTTTATTCGACTAAGGATTGTTCATCAACTCTGGTTCAAGGTTGTCTAGCTACTTCCCCTCCAATCTCCCAAACAAGAGGTGCCAAGAGGAGGGGCAAAAGTACATAATTGATTCTCCTTTTGGTAGGATGTTGGGTATAGGTCTCATTTTATACCCTTCAACATCTCTAATATGGTTTTGAGTAATATTGGAATTTCTTTTATAAGAAGCTATAATCTTTGGGCTTCTTGTTTAGGGTAAAATGTTGGAACTATGTAGCGGAAGGAGAGCCATACCTTGGCTAGATAATTGTGGATTGTCATATATGTATACGCACACTGTGCTTTTTGTTGTAGTGCTTAAGTGTGTTTTTCCTACTTCTTGAATATTAAAGAACTAAAAGACTCTTTTCCTTGGAAAAAAAGGATGAGAATACAACTACTGCAAGGCATTGATTTAGATACTTAATCCATGCAAATTTGGTCTAATTCAAGCAATCCAACTCTCCTCTAAACCACAGCATGGGTTATGACTTAGTTGAACTGAATTTAGTCTCACAACATCGCTACATGCATCACCCAACAATTATTAATAACTCCTACTTTTAGTTCATACACTAATGATTTCACTTGTTAAGGCAAGCATGTTCAAAATATCCCTTAATGCAGCACTACCATGGTGATCTTATCCGCATGAAAACATACCAAATACACCTGAGATGGAACACCCACCTTGTACTCATTTAGAGCAGTTTATCTGCCTAAAAGTATACTCCTGTGGAATGCTCTAAGTGTACATGATAATGCATGGTTGGATCACTATCTGAAGCACCTCCTTGCCTATTCCTTTTAGGAAAGACAAAGATGAAGCCAAGTTGAAGATGTGTCCTCAAACCAACTGCCTTCCTTCATGTAAGAATAATGGAAGATGAGACCAAAATTATCCTTTAGAGGAGCATCTTGATGAAACTTAAATAGAACTAAGAAGCATGGAAATAGGATGGATAAATCACCCTCAAGTTGGGCACCCTCCATCTGCTAGAAATAGTGCACAAGCCTAGATAAAATGAGCCACACTCATCTCTATCTTATCATATTGAACAATGCTAATCTTGAAGGCTAAAGGTAGTACCCATCTTAGTTTGGAATATGCATGCAGGAAGCCCATGTTGCCAAATATAGCCCCATCCATAAATACCACCTACTAAAAAATAGCGATAAAATCTACTCAACATCTATAAATAGCCACACACATACATAGATGTTGCTAAAAATACAAGTATTTGCATGCAACCAAAATATTCATTGGATGATCTGTAAAATTTCCTTTAATATTCAAACTAGGGCTAACAGTGCATGCAAAATCTCTACTGATAACCACACATGAATATCTTTTACAGTATGCAGAGGAATATAAAACGGAGAAATAAATCACAACATCACATCACAATATTGACACTATTATTTTGGGTATGGAAACCCCCGAAAAAAACCTAAGATGGGAAAACGGGTGCAACAGTCATATATAGATTTTATTATGAGAAAATATGTAACTTTTACAATCACTGCAAATTCACCCAAACTTGGTGAATACAGTACCTGGCAAAATCATTGGGCAAATCCCAACTAAACCTCAACACCCTCTTGTGTGAGTGTACGGCCCAGCTATACAAAGCTTGGTGATCCTATTGCTCGCTCCTCCATCTTCTCAGCTAAATCCTATGTATGACTTTCTCTCTCTGTCTTTGTCGAAATACAAGTGTGTGTGTCCTCTCCACCAATTGATCTCTCTTTTATAACTTTAGGTAAAACGAAAACCCTAATTTCACTTTCACTTTAACTAGTGGTAAAGCAAAAACCCTAATTTCACTTTCACTTTAATAAGTGTTTCACTAAAGTTAATTTAGATCACTTTAATTTATTTTTCAAAGTAAACTTAGGAAAAGTAAATTAAATACAACTGGTTTCCTAATTTAAGTCTTATGCATGCATGGTACAAACTCTCCAAAGCTGTCCACATCTCTGCTGCGGTCTTCTTACCAGAGAGGTGAGGGACTATATGGTCCTTCACTCCATCCATGATAATCAGCATGGCTTTGGAATCAATCTTCTTCGAAGCTGCTAAATTTGTTGGATCTGTGGGTGCAACCTTCGTGGAGTCAATGTGCTCCTCTTCATCACTAGCATCTAGGATCCTTGTGATCCTTTCTTTCCATGTAGAAAAGTTCTGAGCACCCTGGAGTCTATCCTCAACTCTCAATTGCACGGCCATAGTGAAGTGTACCTGTCAAACCCTAGATTTTGAAGTCTAGCTTTGTGTCTTCCTATAGATTTACCCCTGATCTATCACTGTTGCTCCAAATCTCCCCCAGCTTTAGCTCACCAGAGCTCTGATACCATGTAAAATTTCCTTTAATATTCAAACTAGGGCTAACAGTGCATGCAATATCTCTACTGATAACCACACATGAATATTTTTTACAATATGCAACGGAATATAAAACTGAGAAATAAATCACAACATCACATCATAATATTAACACTATTATTTTGTGTATGGAAACCCTCAGAAAAACCCAAGATGGGAAAACATGTGCAGCAGTCAAATATAGATTTTATTATGAGAAAATATGGAACTTTTACAATCACTGCAAATTCACCCAAACCAGGGGAATGCAGTACCAGGCAAGAATCACTGGGCAAATCCCAGCTAAACCTCAACACCCTCCTGTGTAATGTACAGCCCAGTTGTACAAAGCTCGTTGATCCTGCTACTTGCTCCTTCGTCTTCTCAGCTAAATCCTATGTCTGACTTTCTTTCCCTGTCTATATCCTGTCTCTATCGAAATACAAGTGGTGTGTCCTCTCTACCAATTGATCTCTCTTTTATAACTTTAGGTAAAGCAAAAACCCTAATTTCACTTTCACTTTAACTAGTGGTAAAGCAAAAACCCTAATTTCACTTTCACTTTAACTAGTGGTAAAGCAAAAACCCTAATTTCACTTTCACTTTAACTAATGTTTCACTAAAGTTAATTTAGATCACTTTAATTTATTTTCCAAAGTAAACTTAGGAAAGTAAATTAAATACAACTGGTTTCCTAATTTAAGTCTTCTGCATGCAAGAACACGTGCATGCAAGAAGACCTTCCTTGTTGTTGCTAGTTTAACATGTTCATCATGCAACTTGTCTAAAAATAGCATTGTATCCAAATCACATCATAATACATGTAGCCTAAATGCTCCATCGAGGTAACATTAATAAACTAGTAATTCGAACTTAGCATCACAAAGTGCAATTCTTGGTGTTAACAAGGTCACTACCTAAACTACTAAGTTAAAAGATATTTTTATAACAATTTGAATGGGATAGATTTTGATACAACATATTAATAATATATAATAAAAAAACAAATACCATGAGCATCACAATTTCCAATAAAAGAAATATTTTGTTATGAATATAAAATAGCATATGTACTATGTAGATATAGAAACATGGTATAATGTGAGGTGATCATGCTTGTATTAACGTGTAAACCTGAGTTCAAATCCCTGAGTGGGTATGATTGTAAATATGGCCTTGTAAATATAAGAAGTATCTCTCAAAAAAAAGGTACAAACGTAAAGTCACAATTGTGCATGAAGGGTCAATATGGACATATACAGGCATCACCCTCATTCATGTAAATCATTATTCATCATTCATTTTATTCATATATAAAGGAAAAAGGTATAATGTAAAAGAAATGTAATTATTAAAATATACAATTGTGAAGTCACAATTGTACATGAAGGGTCCCAATGTGCATATAAAGCCATCGCCCTCATTCGTGTATTTGTCATTCATTATATATATATATATATATATATATAATGAAGTAAATATCGACATCGACAAAAAATTGGCGAGGGTTTTTGCAAAAATATATTCATTTTATTTCAAAATTTTAAACATATAAGGCAACAACAACATCAAATAAACACATTGGAACATAAATATGGACAAAGCTCTGATATATATCTTGTATTCATGCAAAATACTAAATGATACATGAAAGTCGATAGAGATACTGAATTCTGAAACCTCATAGTTGTCCAATCAAGGACTCAAAAGTGGATAACCAATACAAAATGACATCACATATATAAATGTATCTAAGGAAAACTAGCAGCTAGTTATCTAATATCAATGCCCTCTCCCCCTTTTACGGGAAAAGGTCATGGGTCGTTTGTCAGGCCTGCCCCTGGCACTAGTAGAAGAAGGTCTTGGCCCTGCTCCTTGATCCAATATATGACGATGAGTGATGGATGGAGGGCTAGATGCATCAATGGGTGTATTAAGGCGGTGGCGATGCTAGCACATCACCCTCCATGGTATCTCCATATCGCTCCTACTCCTCCTCCTCCTCCTCCTGTTGCTCCCCATCCTCTGGCTCTAACCATGTACGTGACTCCTCCATGACAAGAGTCTCAATCTCCACCCTCCACTTAGACAATATATCAATATTGTCCAAGGAGATGGCATCGATATCCGGTTCTTTCTCTATCTGTCTCATCCACGGGCGAAGATTGTAATGGATGTACACCAAGTCCTTAAGACGTGTGAACTCCAACCTGTAAGAGGGTAATAAATTTTTTATGAGTTTGGGCTATGGAGGGTCAAAGATTCAAAAGTTAATAAATTATAATATGTTAAAGGATCATAGATTCATAAATTAAATTAAATGCAATTGTTTTATTAAAATTATTAACATTTCCTTGCATGTATCTTTTCAAAAACACTCCAATTCCACTCACATCCCAAAGCGGTACAAGTTTGGCTTAGGATTCTAATGGCAAATTTTCGTAAATTTGGTGTCCTTACAGCATAGGTTCGCCACCAAGTAGCTACAACAAATAAGAATGAATGAGAACTAAATTAAATTTCATTGCATTGGAAAACTAAAATAAGAAATAATTAAATAATAAACCATAGTTCAAACTGTTCAACTTTCAAATAAAATTATAGAAGTTAAAAGTTAAAACACTCTAATAAATTAATAACATACCTGGCAGGAAAATGGTCCTGTCACGAATAGTATCACCAAGGCCAAATGCTCCAGTACCATCTCGATACACTTCTATTTCGTGATTGATTGCATTGCAAATGTCATGTTCAGGTACCATCCTCTGAATACAAGTGAGGAGCCCCTCCAACACCTCGTCATCAAAATCAAAATTGCATTTGTAGGCAAATGCGGTTCGGGAAGAGTGTTGCTGCATGAATGGGACGATGAAGCATCTCGGTCCATCGACTATCAATCAAATCCCACAACATGTGCCTGTTGTGCCCCGGGGTACCCTTGCCCACATAATAATTCTGGATGGTTTCTTTGGCCCTATCCATGGCCTCATACAAATAGCCCATTGCAGGCTTATCACCATCAACAAGTCTAAGAACCTTTACCAAAGGTTCACTCACCGCACACACTTCCTCTACTCTTTCCCAGAAGGAGTCAGTGTACACCAACTTCGCAATGGTTCTCCCATCAAACTGACATTGAAGCAAAGACTGAAGCATAATGAAGGTGGTGGCAAAACACGTAATTGTTGGATGCTTCAACTCCTTGTTTTTGGTGTGCCTCCTCATGAGGCGGAGAACAAAAGCATGGTTGTATATAAATTTGGGGATGCTTTTAGCTTGATCAATCACCTCCTTGAGGAAGGGAATTTTCCCCATATCCTCCAACATCAAATCAATACAATGAGCAGCGCAAGGAGTCCAAAACAAAGTGGAGCGCCTCTCCATAAGCATCTTACTAGCAGCCACATAATTAGCTACATTATACGTAATAATTTGCACAAAATTGTGCACCCTGATATCCTGTATGAACCCCTCCATCAACTCACATAAGAGTGTTGCATCTTTTACATATGTTGATGCATTTATTGATTTAATAAACATCGTACCTCTAGGACAATGTACCAAGAAGTTGATAAGGGTTCCTATTCTACCCTTACTATCTGTCCAACCATCAGACATGACTATGCAACCAGTGGTATCCCATGACTTCTTGAAGTCCTCCAATCTAGAACTGATGTCCTTTTCTGCTTGAAGGATTGGCCCTTGCAACTCCTCAAAGGTGGCACTTTTATACACTAAGCCAACTACTACAATGGCATCACACATTTGCTGCCAAACTGGATTGTTTCTGACAATGGTGAGAGGTATGTTACTCCAGTAAAGACACCTCGCCATAACCTCGTCTGCTTGTACCTTTTCACTTTTCTTTATAATTGAACTAATAGAAGGTTATGCTCCAGGTCTTGTTCGTGCAACAAAATGAGATGAGGACCCCCCCTCCCGATAGGTGAATCAATGGAGCCCCTCCCACTACTTGCACCGACATTGGTGGACATTGATACCCCTAAACCTCTTGTTGAGCCAAAAGCTGCAAGCTCGGCTCTGTTTGTTGCAATCTCATCCTTCATTTTGTTCTTTTCATGGATCGAGTCATGTGCAGATCTCGTGATCTCTGGGATCACTCCAGTACATAGGCTAACATCGTGCCCAGGGGGTTTAGCTAGATGGTACTTCAACCTGCTAATCCCTCTCATCATGTGATGCCCACATAATTTACATTTCAAATTCTGTCTGTTTGTCCCATCTTCTGGTTCACCATACTGCCAGAAAGGGTCCAAAGGCTTTGGTATTTTTGCAAAGGAAATGACAGCCTCAACTTTCATGAGTCAAAATGCAAGCCTAGGACACAAAAAACACAAAAAAATACATTAAACCCTTTTGAAAAAAATAGCAGCATTTTAGTTTTAAAAATTAGACCTCTAAGTTTATATTTTTAGCCATGAAAAATAAGAACAAGAGGGTGGCTAAAAACCTAAGAAAACAAGCTTGATGTTCCATTGAAAAAATCCCTTACATTATGACTGTTTTTCATATTTATGGGCATGGAAATAATTGTCAAAATGACAAAAAAAAAGAGAAATCTAGGCAGAGAAAAATGCAAGCAAGCATGCTAACAATCCATGGAAAAGATAGAAAAAACAATGGGATACAATGTACATACCTTTGAGAGGAAGATTGACTTGGTTGGTTGGAATCTTGAACCCTTGCTCCACAAAAATCCTTGATGGTGATGTAAAATAGCGTTTGGATGCCTCCACAATGGTTGTTGGTCTCCTCTTATTACCCTTCTCCCTCCTTCTCCAACAAGAAAATGCAAGTGAAATGAAAAAAAAAAAACTTTACCTCTTTATGCCGTGAATCCCTCAACCTAGGCGATTTTTCCATCGTGACGCGAAAAATCGGCAAAATTCACGATTTTTTCGAAAAAAACACACTATATTTAATTTTTTTAAATCACGATTTTTCGGCAAGGAAAAATATCGCGATTTTGGCAATTTTTCGCGAAAAATCGTCTATGTTTACTTCATTGTGTGGAAGGATAGCTTAGGTTAAGAGGTTAAGAGGTTAAGAGGGAGAAACCCAAGTCACCTAGATAAACTATTTATAGATGCCTTTCCTAAATGTCCAATTACTCTTATCCTTTTGCAGTAAAGGTGAGAAAGAAATTCCAAAGAGAACCTAAAAGGGGCCACAATGAATGGAAATATTCACACACTACAAGGGTGGAGAGGCCTAAAAATACCAACATCACTTTTGCCCCAAGAGATAATGGGAGGCCATCACCTTGAGATAAAAAGAGCTTGGTGAGGATATCTTTGCCGTCTAGAATTAGGGTCGCCCAGGGATCAAAGTCTATGAAGATACGAAAAAAGCTTGAAGATGCTCACGAGACAAGGGGGTTGAGCTCCAAACTTTGCCTGAACAATATTTCACAGATTAGTTCATTTGTAATTTGCAACAAATCATAACCGTTGGAGCATAATGGTCTAAACTTTATTCACATGAGCCTAATAAAAAAGCCTCAAATTGGGCACCAAAAAGTGACAGCCATAAAGAATAGTAAGCTTTGTAATAGCATCAAAAAGTACCAATTGAGGGTATGTATTGAAATGATCTAGAAGCATTGGCGCTTGAGAACAAATCAAGATGCACATCCCTTACATGAGTGTGATTGGGATACATTTCTCAAGCTAAATGTAGGAAAAGTAAATGGCACCCCAAGATAAGTATAAGTCATGGTGATCTCAACTAGCTCTCCCTAAGAAAATTGAAGGATAAAGCAACTTTTGTTGTGTTGAAGGCCACAACCTTAGCTTTGTTAAGGATTACCCATGAACTAATGAAAATCATAAAAGCGGGCTAGAGCGTCAAATCATCTCTACAAATGATCAAGTGAGGAGACTAGGAGGATTATGTCATCTACAAAGAGAAGCAATCAGAACAAGACATGGTGTAAGATGCACCTATCACCATCCTCTACATTCTTCCTAAGGAATTTTTCAAACTCATCAATATAGATGCCAAAATGTCAAAGAGAGAGGACACCCTATTTAACTCCAATAGTGATCATAATCTAAGTTGCTAGGAAACTTGGGTATGGGTACAGGGACGCCACTTTTTGAAAAAGGGTACTTGGTTACACCAGGGGTAGTGTATATATATATATATAGAAAGAGAGAGAGAGAGATAAAGGACACCCTGTTTAACTCCAATAGTGATCATAATCTAAGTTGCTAGGAAACTTGGGTACAGGTACAGGGACGCCACTTTTTGAAAAAGGGTACTTGGTTACGTCAGGGGTACTGTATATATATATATATATATGTGTGTGTGTCATAGTCACATCATACATGCATATAGAGACCCGGTAGATATCAATTAGAAGACTGGAAGTTACATAAAATTTGATAAATCATTGTACCAGGCAGCTGTAACAGAGAATCAAACTCAGACATGAAAGTACACTTGAAATCTTATTTTTAACACCTATTTGTACTACTATTACATGCAATAAAAAATTGAAAATTGCCAAATATTTGTACATATGTATATTTTTTATGTGCACATTTGGTAGTCAAATTATGTTCCATGAGTGCTGAACACAAAACCATAAAAACATTCTTTGTAAATCAATGTAAAATCAATCTACTAGATTTGGGCAATATTCAGTGGAATTTGAACAATGTTGCAAAGTGTTTGACATATGTCCTGAATCAGACTCCATACGTAGTTAGCAAAAAATTAGTTCAGATTTGGTGGGGGGTAATTACATTTTCCCCAATGACTTGCATTTTATTGAATCGGTCGAACCCCTGGAGTACCCAAACATGGGGTACGAAGTATCCAAACACGGGGTACGGCGTACCATTTCACCTGTAAGTACCCCTTTTTTTATAACAAAGTCTCGAGTACGTGGGCCCAATATGGGGTACGACAAGATACGGCAGGAAACGTACCCTACAAGTACCCAAGTACCCGGTATGTGTACCTGATACGGGTACCCTGGCAACATAGATCATAATTTAACCAAGTGACCTAGTGCCATCCAAACACAGCCCACTACTATCTTGTAAAATCTCACGACAGCAACATTGACCAGTTCTTATACACCAATGTCGTGGAGCCTCTCAAACAAAAAGTGCTTGAGCAAAATCAATGGCCTTCTGAGGGTCCACCAAACAACAATAGACCTTAAAATATCATCGTCTAGCCTCCATGATGATAACTCAAATAGTAAGCATGTGATCAATAGTCTATAAATCCTTCCTAAAGTCGGCTTAACCTCTGGCTCTGAATGCTTGAATTAAAAATGCATTAGTCATTCACTCCTCCTAATATATAAACACCTCACTTCTCCAAGTTCCAAAACTTCCCAATGCGTCGCCTAATTACCACCCTAAAAGAGGTCTCATGAAGTGCATGTTTCCCATTTTAGTAAAACAGGACTTTATTTCAACTAATATTCAATCATATGGAACAATAAATGGAAAGGGCAAATATGCAATAATTCCCTGAAATTTGAAGATATAAATCAACAAAATGAAATGAGACTGAGGATGGAACCTCTTACAATGGAGCCATGGTTTTGTAAAATGGTTTCTATGTACTCCTACACCTATAAATTAGCTACCAAAAGAGACTGTAAAGCATGTACAGTTCCGCAATTCTCTCTACTCTTTCACGTACGGGGATATTACTTGAGACCATTTTCCTTTGATAAAAAAAGGCTATTGAAGTGAACATGTAACTGATATGGGCACATCTTTGCAATCCATTCTGCCGCATGATTCTGCGAAAAACGACACCAATTTCGCCAAAACTGTTCCTTTGCTAGCTTTTATCGTATTTGACTTTAGGAGATACCAGTGACTAAAATTATGTTGTCCACTCGCAAATACCAGTAACTAAAGGTTGGCTCTAAATTAAGTTTTTCGTGATTACAGTAGACCGCTGGCTTTACATGACACTTTCACAACAGTTCTGTGAAGGAGAAGTTGGACCAGTCACGGACCTAAGCCCTACAGCTAAATTCCTTTTTTTCGTTTTTATGCTCTTTTAGCTTGCCCTCGCGAAATGTTTTTAACGTGGAGCTCATTTCGAAGCGTCGGCAAAATAGTTACATGTAATCATTCCAAATAGCTACGAAAGTTAGTATCCGTGGCCTTAGTTTGACTAAATTCTGGTAATTCCAACTGAAATTTGCCGTTATAAAAATTATGCTTATGTTGCACCTAAAATTCGGCTTAATTTCCCATTCCGCCCTAACTGAGTTCCCCGCTTCAACTAAGCGTGCAAAAGCACAGTAGGAAAGATAACTCGAGGGCAAAGAACTACATTTCCCTCTTCTGAAAATCAGTAGAAAACAAAACAACAAATGCTTAGTTACTGAACTTCTCGTCCGTTCCAAGGGAAACAGAATTAACGGCTTTATCCCCTCAACTTTCAAAGCTTTACAGCAACGCCTTGAAACCCTAGCAATGGCGCCACGAAAGACATAGCTAGAAACGCATCTCAGCAACAACAACAATTCTATAAATTTTACACAAATAGAAAGCAAATCAAAAGCAGAGGGGAAAACGGTGCATCAAATTTGGCGTAGAATAACAGAAATTAAGAGTTTAGAGACCTGTTTCTTCCATCCTGGGGGTGCTGGAAGCTCGACTGAAACAACTTCAGCGGAGTCTGGCTGCGTTTCCGTCTCGGGGTCCTTCTCAGTATGCTGCTGCTCCGTCTCGGCTGGGCTCGCCATGTCGCCTGTTCGAATCGTAGGAAGCTCCAACTTCTTTCCCTTAGTATTCTGGCCACCAATTGTGTGCGCTCGCACTTCACTTCGCGTGAGAAATGATTGACTGTCGACTCGAGATGAAAGGTGAAGCTGTAGACACATTAAGCTGCGTTTAATTTTTTGATTGGCGTCCGGCCCTCAATTCTATTGGAAAGGAGATTTCATATCCATTTTGACTTATTAACATTAAATTTTCATCATTAATGAATTTTTTATTTATTGGAAAGGAGGTTTCGTATCCATTTTGATGTTAAGATCAAATTTTGATTATTAATTAATTATTACATATTTATCGTAGCAGATGATGTTATGTTTTTAAATGGTTACAAGAAATCCATTTAGAGTGTCTAAAATGTAGAATTTGTTATGGAGATAAGAGGTAGTTAATTTAGTTTTGGTGGTTGTTTTATTGTGATGTATTTAAAGTTTGGTTGGTTTAGTTTTTAAGAGAGTAGTTTAAAAGGAGGTTTTTTATCCATTTTGATTATTAAGATTAATTTGGATTATTAATTAATTATTACTTGTTTAGAGTAGCAATGATGTTAGGTCTTTAAATGGTTACAATAATTCCATTTAGAGAGCATTGAATATAAATGTAGAATTTGTTATGGAGATAAGATGTCATTAATTTAGTTTTAATTTTGAGCATTGATGTAGGTGTTAGTTGTTTTATTGTGATGTATTTAAGGTTTGGTTGGTTTAGTCAATGTTAGACAATTTGGATTTTTTGGGGGTTATATTTATTCAAAATTTAGTTTGAAAATTTTAAATTGTTGAGATCACATAATCCAAGTACAATAGGGATATTTGAGGTCTTGTAATTTTAGTAATGAAAATTTGCAAATTTACGAAGGGTTATATGGCCAAATTCTAGTGACTATAGCTCCAAAAAAAATTTAAAAAATCCAAATTATCTAACATTAAGACTATTATGTTTTTAAGAGTCAATGTAGGTGGAAGTTAGTTTATTATGATGAAACTAAGGTTTGGTTAGTTTAACTTGTTTGAGTTAATATAGGTGGAAGAATGTTTAAATGGTGCAATTGGATTATGTAGTGAACCTAAATAATACTCTCTTTGGATTCTCATGGTAGAACATATGCACTGATTGGTCACAATAATAATATAGCGAGTTGTAAAAAATAAGCATTCATAGATAAGAACAAATGGACAAAGTGTGTGGGGAATCCATTTGCTCATTCTCATTGTAGGCATCAATACAAATACACATATGCAATATGCACCTCGATATTCTACCATGGCTCTTGGCTCACTTTCTACCTCTTACTCTATCCCTCGTGACTAATTGGCTAATCCTCGCCTAAGAAACCCAATCCTCTTTAAGGACCTCATATTTACTCTTACTCCCGCTTGTCTCTTCATTTTACTCATGTCCCTTCATTTCCATGCAATTGTCACTATTGTGAATCCCTCCAACGCTTGACACATTACCTTACAGATGTGTTGCTTCAACTTTCCTAGCACATCACCTTTCATGCACACTCCTGTCTTTGCATCCATAGCACATCACTTTGTCTCACTTCTTATCTATGCACCTTTGACTTATGTTGCTAACCTTGCATGTGTATGAATTATTTATATGTCTAAGCCTTCCACTGGATTTCCTTAAAATTGTTCCTCTATCATGGACTCTCTATGCTTGTGCCTTCCACAAATGTTTTTCCCACATGCACTCAAATCACATTTATTGTACCTAACTTCAATTACAAATCTCTTTTGATGTGCATTCCTTCCTCAAATGGTCATCATGCATGCCTTCTATTACATCGATGTTCCTTTGCAACCCAAATGCCATCAACACCATGCATGCTCCTTCCTGATCGATGCTTCCTTTATCTGTGCATGAATTGCAGTGTGCTCTTTTCTCCCATCGTGTCCACAACACAATGTCTATCATGCAGATTTGTGTCGTGTTCTTTCATATCACACTTACTTATATCTCATTCGTGTGTCACGCTTATAGTCTTAGTCGCAATTATCCACTTAGTTGTTTCAAGGATGTTCCTCCATCACCAAGTAATGCTTCTTGGCTAGATAACTCAAATGATCATTTTTTTTCTAAAGCTAGTAAGTGATTTTCTCATAAGTAGCCCTCATGCTTTGGTTTGTGCACTTAACTAATCAGATAATTAGATTTCCCTTCTAATGCCAAACCATGCAAATCTTACTTGTGTTGTCGAATTATCGAACCTTACAGTTTAAACTTGTTAAATATTTATTTAGAACGGTGCAAAAAAATACTAGGTTCCAGGTTTATAGGAAAGTTGTATTATGGTTATGTATTGTTACTTAAACTTAGGGTATACTGCTACTTAAACTAGACTTGAGGTACGTGTGTTATAAATGTTGTGTCATAATTGATATTTGTGAGACACCTCCTAGATAGTCACAATATGGGTCAAAAGTTTTGTGTAATAATTTTACTTCCATAAAAAATAATTGGGAAAGTATCTACCATGTTTTTATTTACCGAGTATTTGTTGAAAATTGTGTGTATGATAAAGAAAAATAAGCTACTCATTTTTCCTTCATTTCAAACTCAAAGGGACCTATAATTGTTTTTAATAATCTTATCGCTGATAAGGAACTAAGAATTCAATATTAGTGTTATAAAGTGAGTTAATAAGTTGATAAATTCAATTTTTTGGTGAGTTCATTTTTTTAGTGACATAAAGTTTCCCCGTAATTCATTCAAATTTTAAAAAATCCAATGCTTTAGATTGTTTTGAAATGTACCAAAAAACCCTAAAACAAAAGTTCCATATCAAAATTCATATTAATAAAGTGAAATTATAACTTCCTATCAAATTTAGGGGTTGTGGGAGTGGGGGGGAGGGTGGATATTTTCATCCCTAATGAAAAATTGAAAGCAAGTTATTCCTTAGGACTAGGTATAGCGACAAACAAACAAGTCAAGCTATATGCTCTTCTTTATGGTTCCATCCTTCTTTTGTCTCTTGCCATCAAACATCTTGATCATGAACATAGGTAATTCCTCTATCATTATTTGACAAGTGAGACCTAAAAAGGTTAAAAAAGGAACTCTCCATCATAGAACCTTTCAACGTCTCCTTGATTCTCTGGATGAGTATAAGGTCTTTCGTAAGGAGATCAAATAACAAGGTAGTTATTTAGAGAGGATTTGGATCCCTTGAGATTATTTTGGTCCACACAATCAACTTAATCATACTTATGATATTAATCAAGTTTAGTTCATCCATCCATGTCATTATTTAAATAATGCAAATTTGGCATCTCCCACATAGTGGAGGACATGGAAGTCATGTCATAAATTGGTTGTGTCAGGGAGTAACTGCACTCCCTCATGTAACAAATTATGTCATGGCTTAGATTTGCGAGGAGATCATTTATATGCAACATTCAATCAAACTAGATTTCTCAAGTGGGATGGTTTGGGAAGCAATGCTCTATGTCAATCGAGCCTGCTCCTCAGATGGAACTCCTCTTGTGATAATATTATCACTTTAGGGTAGCAATCGATGAGATTTCATGAGGGGTACATGCCCTGGTCTTTTCATTTTCTTTTCCCTATGTAGTTTTTTCTCCATATTTTAGAATAATTGGGTAAGTTAACTATGTTTGGATCCTATATGGTTGTGGGTATTTCAGATGGGGTGCTTTCTCATCTTCAAAGGTGATTGACTCTCACCTATCGTGTTTTGTCTCATTATGGAAATCTCTGGGACATCGATCTTTAAGGGTTCCTCCTCTTTGTCTACTTCCTTCTCAACAATTTGAGGTCCTATGGACTTTAGTATATTTATTATTATTTCAATTGCTTTTGAGTTGCTTATGCTTGTCTTCTTTTATGCCTCGTTATTTAGGGTTGCCTTATCTCAATTTATTATTTTATGTGTAGTTCGAGGTCCAGTGGCATATGGTTCCTATCTTGTTGGTTTTGCTCAGTTGTTTTTCCTAAGTTGGCTTTGCTTATCAAAAAGATTTATCATAATGGCTTCAAGGGGGTTTGAAGGTGATGGCAATATGGATATATATATATATATATTGAAAAAAAATGACAATTCAATTAGGAGAAATGTAGCAATCAATTAAGTATATTAACACCCACATGGAGAAGTTAGAGGTTAAATAGGCAACCCTAGAAACAAAACTAAATGTTCAAGTCCCAAATTGTTAGAAATTTGTCGATGATTCAAAGATTCATTTTAATATTCTCCTTAGGCTAACTTGATGTTATAAATTTCTGATCGACCACCCTATCATCTCCACTAGTTTAGTTAAGGAAAGAACGAGTGAGGAGGAATCGGTTCAACAAACAACTGCAACATTCATAAATCAACTGCAAGTTCATGGAGAGTAGGGCATGAATTGAGAAGATTATCCAATGAAAGAAGCCCATAGTGGGCATAATTTTCCTAATTAGATTATGTAATCATGATTTCCTTTTGTATTGTATTGTTAGGACAATATGTTAGGATACATAAGTTTAGAAATTGGAAGCATTGTGTAGTTTTAGGACTTTGTTGGTTTTAGATATATGGGTCCAACGTAACAAAGCCTTTTTGAATTTTTGCTCCTATATATTTTTTAGCTTCTCGATAGATCTACAATCTATTTAATATAAATTTATATATGTTTTTGAAAAAAAGACTATCACATTTGAGAATTACACACATGTTTATTGATATTCCATAGAATTAAAGAAAACAAAATTCTTACATTTTCCAATAACACCTTTCACGACATATTGTTGAAAAGGCTCTCAATAACCAATCAAATAAAAAAATTAGTACTCTCTCCTGTAGGGACATATACTTGAATATCTACCGAACTTATAATTTTTTTATCTACATTCAAACTAAGAGTTCAAACAAGTATTATCTGAAATTATGGTCATCCCAAAAAAGATACAATCTAAGAGAAAATAGAAAATGAACACTCGAAGATAAGGACGTCATTTAAGAACTCCTCAACAGATAATGTGGCCTCGGGACCCCAATAGCCTTCTTAGATAATTCATCAACAATCGAGTTAAATTCTCTACAAACATGTCTAATATATATATTTGAAAAATATGATAGAAGCATGAGGATGCGTTGACACCACTGATCCAAAGATAAGACATGCGAATTTGATATATCATTTGCCCAATTGACAACTACTTTTGAGTCACCAAGTACATGTATAGTATCGATGCCAATAGTAGAAGCAAAATGTAATAACCCCCAAAGGGCCAATAATTATGCTTTAGTATTGGTACCCGGTCCACAACTCATCCAAAGTCTAAAATTGTGGTCTTCATTTATTCTTAGAAACATCCATCCACCACATTTTCCCATCTGAGCAATCCAATCAAAGAATCCCACAAGAGCTTGAGTGGAAATGGAAGGATTAGAAATCAATCTATTTTTCTTTTTATTTTCCCCTGAATAAAATTCTCGGTACAGTCCCATAAATCTCATACAACTGATAGTCACATTTGGAACTTTGTCTTAAAAAATAGCATTGTTTCTTGTTCTCCAAATGCCCCAACAAACAAAAGTTGGTATAAGCTTTTGATTTTGGTTCTGCTTCACCCAATCCAAAATTACTTTCAATCGAAACAATACCTCGTTCCTAAGATCTGTCGTTTTTCATTGATTCCCTTCCAAATATTTTTGCAAAATATATTCTCCTCTTGAAGTATATAAATATATATAAAGGAATATTAAATTATAATCAAAATACTTATACAACAATAAACGAGGTAACGTTGCTTTCTATGTAGAAACCAGATCATGCAAAACTAAATGTCATATCAATACCAAAAGGGTTTCAATATTTATGTGACCTATGCTTTATAGTAAATTCTTCATTCAATATCCATTCCATTTCATACCATTATCTTTTTATTATTGAGGAAGATTATTAAATTATGTAATAATAATAACAACAACAACAACTTTAACTTTTTTCAGAGGAAAAAATACCAGTCTTTGATATTCATAGAATCAAAAAGACATATTACACATGCTTTGACAGCCCGGACAGACCACAACTATTCGCCGGTCAGCTGATTTTCATCATCACTTACAATCAAAACAGGTGAGATCCACCACATCTACCTGTACAAATATCATGCGATACATAGCAGCAACATACATTCAGCAAAACAAAAAGCCAAAAACAGCCGCAATCAAAAGCATATAGTATAAGACTAAGTCTGTATGATGACAGACTTATTCATCATTCCTGAAAATTTCAGGTCAGATATTC
>LPNX011200463.1:0-16608 GCA_001517045.1 Pseudotsuga menziesii
TTTACATTCAGTAATTCTTGTTTTAATTTCCATGCTAATACTAGTCATGGTTACAGTAAAGCGAGGAGGGTTCTCTCAAAGCCCTCGATTCTTTGTGTAGTCTTAGAATCCTTTGAAAAATTTAACTATAAAGGTTTTGTAAATGTGTGTTCAAAGTTTAAGTTTTTTTTAATAATTAACTCTCATATTTAAATTTATTTATTTTATAGCAATAACTATTAACAATAGCGGGGACATTGCCACGTCGTGGCTCTTGTTTATTAAGGATGGGAGTGATTCGGTTGATACCTTCTTCATAATCGGTGACCGGGGCCATATGCCCTCTTTCAAAATTATTGATTTCCTCATCAACATGTTGCTCAAAGATAGGGTTTGGGTAATCATCATAAATATGATGAAAATTAACTTGAGATAAGGCATTTATTTTAGGAATCATGTGCTTATCCTCATCATGCACCTTCATGAACTCAAGCTCTTAATAACAAAAGATGCATTCCTTTGGGATAGACTCGAGGGATGCGAGCTAATTTTGAATAAGAAATCACTCTCATACATGATATATATGAGTGCTGAAATTAGGGACCTCTATGACATCAAACTCTTCATCAATATGGAAAGCATTGTTATTAAAATCATGATTATAATCCTTATAGATCGATTGAAAGTTTCTCTCAAAAGAATAAGTCTACAACTCGAGAGTTGGGTTATTGAAAATTGGATTCTCATCCCTGATCGAGTAGGACTGAATATATATCTCATTTAGGTCATGAACTTATGTAATCATCTTGGTTATGAGGGGCTTGTCTTAACATCCATAATTGAAAAATGTATGACCAAAATTTTTGGGATTGTTTTCAACTACTTCCCTTGAATGGGAATGTGATATGTCTACTTTAAATTGACTTGAAAGATAGTAGTGTGGAAAGGGAAAATATCATGAGTTCCATGCATAAGAGGGGAGACCAATTTAGGGACATCAATTTTATTATTGAACATATCAAGTAAGGAACTTGAGAGCTAGGTATAATCGTCAGAAGAGAAAGTGCTAACTGTATCCTCCCACTGCTTCTTATATTTGGCTTCCAAGATATTTTGACAAGTGTTAAGATCATAATCATCATCATAGAAGTCACACAAAGGAAAAGGAGGTTTTGAATTATCAAATAGAGTCTTGAAAACTTTAAATAATTGCTCCCAACCTTGGATAAAATAGATCGTTAAAGAATTAAACCACTTTGAAGCCTTGTGATGAAGCGTATGAGGAAAAATAGAAATTGTTAAGGAAGGAACATAAATTTGTTTGGGAAGACAATATTCGACAAATATTTTGATATGATCTTTATGATAGGCTCGTGAGGTAGACCTATGAATTCAGGAAGGTCAATGGTCAAACACTAACCTCTCGAACTATAATACAAAACACCTAGACTATCGATAAGAATAACTACATGCCACCAAACATCAGTCATGATTAGACAATATATGACAATAAGAAATGATGAAGCTAATCTTTAAGGGATTATATCAATAAGAATTTAAAAGACAATTATGAACTTTGTTCCTTGGTGGAGTCACCATTTTATGTTGATTCTCAAATTGACATGGGAAATAACTTTGAGAATGTCCCTTAGAGGGATGGTCAAACGAAATATGGGGATGCACACCCCAAGGGCTGCTTAAATCCCCCAATGTTTTATTGACTTGCAATGTTAGTCGATAAAACCACACGCAATGCATTTTTACTAGAATAAGAATAAATGACTAAGTTTGCTAATAATTAAGAAAGATTACTTGTAATAATATGTACAAAATTAACTAAACAAACTATGAAATAGTTTGTAAAACAAACAATGGGAATGATCGCTTAATGAGTAAAATTGTAAACCTTAGTTCCAAAATATATAAAAAAATTAGCTAAACAACATTATGCAATAATTTTGAGAAAAAATTCAAATAAACTTTATAAGGAATTAGTTGAACAAAACAAAAATATATGATGTATAAATTAGATTAGGTAGTTGTTTATCATGTGTGATAATGTATATCTATTAAGTGTTTTAAAATTCAGTGTTGTAGAATGTAAAAAGAGCATTACATGTTGTAAATGTGATCAAAATGCAATGTGAGATATTAATATTTTCATTATTATTTTCATTATGAGAGTTTTATAATATGGTTTTTTTGTTTTTTAACTTGGTGATTTGTGTTATGTTCAAGAGCATTGAAAATAGATATTAGTAACTAGTTTGTTTTTTCGCAAAAATCAACTAAAAAATACAAACACCTATAATATGGAATTTCTTCAAAAGAAAAATATACAAGTAAAATAAAAGAATATATATAGTCTTGAATATTTATAGTTTGTACAAAAAAATTAAAAAAAAGTTTTAAGATTAGGAATGTCAGAGGATGCAAGTCTACCTAAAAAGGTTTTTTTATTAACGAATTGAAATGTGAAAGTAATCAGTACAAATAACCATGAACAATTTTAGACTCTTGAGAATAGGAGGTTTCTAAGACCCTATGCTTCTCTCAGCATTCTAGATTCAACTAAGTGAAACCAATATATCATGAGTACTTCACACTCATATTGTCATGAGGTAACCCACACGCATAAAGACGTTAGTCTTAAAAATATACATAAAAGCACAAAATTATGTACAATAATGAAACATAAATCCTACTGAAGGACGCTCTACCTTCACCCTAATGGATGGACTAGGAAATAGCCTTAACTTCCATTGTTACACTGTGAGGATCTTGGACAAATCATTATGAAGGGAAAAAATGACTAGGAACCTACCAGTACTTGCACCTTACCTCTAATGTGATTTGATGCCCCTTCCCATCGCATTTTCACCGTACTTAAATACCTTTAGGATATCTAAAGTGTTTTGTATGATCTGTGAAGCTCAAGCATTTTCAATATCCTTTAGTGTTTGTATCGTTGGTGGATGAACAATTTCGTAATCCAATTTCCATACAAAAAAAATTGTTTTGAGGATTCTCGGTAATGTTGTTGCGTTGTTTCTTGGACATCTACAATTTTTCTATCTTCACCATCAGAGGTATATTGTGTTATAGTGAAATATTAAACAATACATAGATTAGAAAAATTAAACAGAGAATAATGAAAAACACATATTAATAAACATTGAGATTCTGACATGGTAAAACCATCGAGAGGTCCAAACATCCACAAAGCAAGTGTATCGATCTTCTTGTTATTCAAAGATGGATATTATAATCTTCTTTGCAGTAGCATATATGTATTCTTCTCTTCTGGATTCACATCAACCCTTCAATATCATTTATTCCCTCTATGGACTTACACATAACCATATACAATTGTCCATTCTAATTTTTTTTTCCTTAAAGCAACAAAAAATCAAAATACAAAAAATTGGATAATGCTAAATCCATAAACCAGGAAAAATATAGTTGTTGCTCAACTCAAAAAGTGCCAACTCCTATATTTTTTGGAAATTGGTTGTCATCATTATCTACAATATCCACCTTGACAACAATTTACCTAATACCTTTCTCTTTCTCTTTCATCACCATTTTTGCAAGCCAAGGCAAGTTATGCACCACCACAACTTCTCTAATGTGACTGGTTTCGTGAACATGTATGCACAATTCTTTTGAGTGTGGACCTTTTCAAGAAGTATTCCCCCTTCATCAATAGTCTGTATTACAAAATGATACTTCACAGAAATGTGTTTTGTTTACTATGATAACCTGTATTTTTAGCCAAATTAATAGTGTAACACCCTGGTTTTGACCCAAAGGGGGAGGGGAATGTGTGCCCTGGTTTTGACCCCATGTTATTGAATAGTACATTATGTATATATTATTGAGATCATCGCATGGAGCTCAAGGACAAGGCCCTGTCATTGATATGGTGTCTTGTATAGGTGATCAAGGTTGATGCCTATGGTGATAGTGCTAAGTCAAACCCAACACATTTTGAATATCATGTAAATACACAATTTAATAAAACACCACAGCTAGCTATGGGATTACAACGTGAAAGAGATGGGGGCATGGTTATACAAGAGATAGGGTGGGGAGTTAGTCAAAACCCTTGAGCCAATAGGGTGTGACCAGATGTCAATGGGGAAAGCCATGAACCCTCAGCTACCTTTTTGTCCTATGTCCTCAATCATTAAGTTCTTCCAGAAGTTGTTTGAGGCAGTAAATGCCTTGGGCAGAGTAAGGCATGGCATTCTGATTTCTTGTTTGAGCAAGCATGCAATTATATAGTTTGGGAAGCCGCAATCTTGCTTCTGACGCAAGGAATCATGTGGATGCGTTCCATTCCCTCCTTTCTCTTAGTCATGAGAAGGTTTTGTTGTTGTTCCTCGTTGGGGAAGCAAACCATTCTATTCATTATTCCCGACCATTCTATTCATTATTCCTGACCATTCTACCATTCAAGGGTGGCAGACCATTCGATCATTTGGATTAGTTTGTTCATGCGCGTTGTTGGCGGTTCGACCATCCAGAGTCCCGGAAGTGTGGTTTCACAGCGTTTGTAAGAGTGACATTGTGGTATGAGACCATGTTTTCTCTATGTTACAGAGTGGAGCCTAAAAGGCTGTGTTTTCCTTGTGGATTGTTGTGATGTGCATACCTATTTTGGTCTGAAAGACTTAGGAGTGGAAGAGGTATTGGATTGGGTGATAAACCTAGTGAAGAGAGTAACCTCACAAATAGATCAAGAGGGGCTGGAAAATCCTGTATGCACACCTTGAAGAGAACTGGAAGGGAAGGTATGGATTGAGGGAACTGTGTAGCAGTGAAGGGAATACTTCCTTATGTTGGGTATGTAGGAATTGTTGTATTCTAACCTAGATAGATCTGGTGAAGGTGTCCATATCTCCGTGGTTGAGCTCACTAGCTTAACAATTCTTCATCCCCACTGCCTTAGTAGCCTGAGAAACCCAATTGTCCGCTGGTTTGGTTGAGTCTTTGTAACACCCCGGTTTTGACCCCGTTTGCATTTAAATAAATGATGTAAATAATCATGGTGTGGAGCTAGGAAAAAGCCCCACCATTGATTTAGTGTTTATGTTTCGGCAATTAAGGTTGGGCTGATGGTATTTTACGCTAGTGAAACATTAAAAAGTTGGACATTATGTTAATTTGCAATTTTTAATTAAAATCTACAACCAGCTATGTCAACGCAACCAAAATGAGACGGGGCATGATTTTTCCTAAGGATAAGGGAGTGGGGGATTGGAAGAGTGGGGGAAAATTCGAATTGGGCATAGCTCCACTTTGGGAAAAACGTTTTTTTATTTTTCTTGGGAAAGAAAACACCAAAAACAACTACCTCTCCCTCATGCAAGAACATTTCACTTACCCTCACAATTTTGGATGGCATGGGACGTTTTGGCTCGGTAATATTCATTCACACAGCAAGAAAAACTACTGTGTCTGAACCCTTCATGATTCTCTCTGGTTCAACGATTTTGTTTTCCCTTCATGATTTTCTACTGTTCGGCAATCTTTTTCCTTTCATGATTTTGGTTTTCCTGTTTGGAATTGTTCTCTCTCACATTTTCTCATCTCTGCTAGTTGTTTTCCTGAACACGATTTCCATGAATCCGAATTTGTGTCTTTGTTTAGAAAGACCAGCAAACGTTTTCATTTTGGTATTTTTGTAGCAGTCGGTCTAGCAATGGAAATGTTCATAAATTCTTGATTACTATGTGTGTATGTAATCCTTGTCATTTGCTACGTCTTGTTAATTCCGGTACTGAGATAACTGTGTGCACATTCTTGCTTTTGCATCTACATTGATTGAAGGAATGGAAATGGAGTCTAGACTTGCTTGATAAACCTAGTGTGTGAAAGAACCTCATAGAACAATCTAGAAGGCCATTTTTCTTCTTTTGCATGCCCTGAATAGCACTAGAAGGGAAGGCATGGCCTAAGGGACTGTGTAGCAGAGAAGGGGATGCTTATTTGTGTTGGGTGTGTAATTGTTTAGAAGTCAGGCTAGATCCGGTCTGGGTGTTCATAGCTCTGGGGTTGAGCTCACTAGCTTAGCAGTCGGTCTTTCCACCTCCTTGATAGCCTGATAAACCCAACTAGAAGGATGGCTTGGCTGGTAGCCTGATAAACCCATCTGTTGCCTTGGTTGTGTCTCTTGTGAATTTGGCTAAGTGTAAACCACTGCTTGTGTAAGTTTGATAAACCCAACTATGTTGGATTGACTAAGTTTTATTGTATCCTTGGCTATGGGGGAAGTTTGCTAGTGTTCCTTATTCCTCAGGAAAAATCATGCCCAGCTTGGGGGTGGCAGTGTTGCTGAGAGATTAAAGAGCACACTGGCCTATCATTTGGTGGAACGTTGTAGCGACATAGCTGGTTACGGAACAAGATTCTTTCAAAGATAAGTATTCTGTTATATTTTATTTTCCACAACTGTAATTATTTTATGAATTACTATGAACATGATGAATGCTTGAATGAATGATTTTGCTTCTGCTATATGTTAATAATTTATGCATCTGTATATGTTTAAAGTTAAATGCATTTTATATATATTATGTTCATGGGGCTTAGATTTCCAAGGTTGATAGATGTTAGTCATGTCCTCTCCATCGAGTAGAGGTTTGTGGACGTGACAGTCTTGGTGTGCATTTGACCTGTGAGTGAGTCATTTCCTTAGTAGTCTAAGAAACACAACTGTAGGTTGGTTTGACTGTGTGTTGATGTTTGTTGGCTATGTGTGATCCTGTTGTTCCCTAGTTCCTTATGGAAATCATGCCCAGCTCGAGGGTGGAAGTGTGTTGAGAAATTAATGAACACACTAGCCTATGGTTGGCTGGAACGTTGCAACGTCATAGCTAGTTGCAGGACAACTGCATCACTCAAGATAAGTATTCTCTGTCATTCTTGTTTATGCAATGCAGTTGCTTTGGATTGAATGACTGAATGAATGAATATGATGAACACTTGCAATGTTTCAGTAGAGTTTACTGTGATGAATGTTCCTGCATTTGTATTTGTTTGTTCCTTGTATGTTTTATGCATTTTTGCCTAAGATTCATGGAGGCTGGAAGTCAATTACAGAGTCATAATTCTTCTGACTTAGCATTTCCACCCCTTGAAATATTCCTAGGGAAGGAAGAAATCAGAAGAGAGTAATTGAAACAAGGCAGAATATGATTTTTTTGCACCCCGGGATCCATCTATGGGAGGCGGAGGGCGGAAACAAAAAAATGCAGAAAAGTTCTAAGGCAAAAGTTAACTTTTCGATTTCTAAAGTCTGAGGTCAAAAAGTGGAAGTCGGAAGTGCAGAAAAGGCTAAGGTTGAAAGCTAAGTTTTATGGTTCCCAAGTTTCGCACTAGAAGGAAGAAAGGCGGAAAAAACGATAAAGGTTTCCATCATTTGATAGTTTTTCGATTCCCGAGTTCTGCACTAGAGGGAAGAAAGGCAAAAGGTGGAAGGATGAACATGGCTAAGTAATTTTGTCGAAAGGTTATGTTTTTTACTTTTGAAGGTGGAAGGAGGAAGGAGGAAGTTCATTGAACTATTCCTTCAAAAATTTGTTTTTCCAACGTCCAAGTTCCGAAGGCGGAAGGAGGAAGGGTGGAGGGGTAGAAGGAGGAAGACCGTTAGATGATTCCGCAGAAAGTTGTTTTTTTGAATTCCGAGTTCTGAAGGTGGAAGGCGGAAGGGGGGAAGGGGTAACGTGAGGTGAATATCTCTATCACACTTTGTGTTTCTAATTTCTGATTTCAAGTTCGAAAAGCGGAAGTGCGGAGGGCGTAGTGCAGAAATGACAGATTCAATGAAGAAAAGTTATTTTCGGATGCAGAAGGGATATGTGAAGGGAGAAATGGCTGTTACAATGGTTTCTAATCTTGAGAATGAATGTTGAAGAGTGTGTTAACATCCATGCCCTATGTTTCAAAATGAGAACAACGGTTCTTGAAGCAAAATTTTTAATTTTTCCGCATTATGGGGAATGGGGATGTTACAGGTTGGTATCAGAGCTATTGGTTGTAGCATTGGGCCTGGATGGGCCAGGTGATAGTAAGTAAATGGTTTTAATTATGAAATTGCTATGCAGCTAACAAATGATGTTGTTAACACATTTTGCAAAGTCATAGTGCAGATTGAAAAAGTGGGTTTTTGGCTCAGCCATGAGAACCTACGGCATGAATGATGCACATAATTCCTATGGGCATGAGGAAGATGCTATGGGATAAAATTTCTAAGTTGGAAAATATGAGACAGAGTCCAACAGAAAGATATTTCAAGATAATCCCCCATATTTTGCAGCCACCATGAAAATCCTAAGGGTGGAGATGCAAAGCTATAGAGAAGATAATGAGAGAATAATTAAAGCTTAGGAAGAGAAAAATTAGTTGAATGCAACCATGCTGTAGAGTTTGATAGACATCCAGAGGAGGATGAACTCTAAGCTTCGAGCAGTAAATCCAAAAGGTAGTAAAAGCAACGCCAAGAAAAGAAAGAGGTCTCCTTGTGGGTCATGTGACTCTGAAGGACCCACTAAGGGTTTAAGTTCTTCTTCTCATAGGAATAAGAGAAAGAGGGGCTACCAGAATAGTTCGCATGATGCATTCAAGAAGGATAAGCCTCCTACCTTTGATGGTGAGATAAAGAATGGTCAAGAAGATGAATCTTAGCTTCTTGGGATGAGAAAATATTTCCAAGTCCAAGACTTCTCTGGAAATATGAAGGCTAGGGTAGCCATCTTCAATTTGACAGAAAGAGCATCCATATGGTGGGAGCACTTCAGGAAAGTGAAGAAGATTAGGGAATGGAATATTGTGTGGAAGCAGTTCCAGAATTTTTTCACGTAGAAGTGCCTCTCTGATAGGTACTATGATGGTAAGATTAAAGAATTCCATGAGTTGATATTGGGGTAGCTAACCATGGAAGAGTATGCAAATAAATTCTTGGAGTTGTTAAGGTATGTCAGGTACATAAAGGATGAGAAATTAAAAATCCAGTGTTTTCTGAGTGGGATACCTCAAGCGTACAAAGATAGGATTGAGTTTGATGAACCTCGATCTTTGGAAGAGGCTATCCGAAAGGATAAGTATTGTTATGATCAGAAAAAGGAAAACTTGACTACCATAAGACATGGAAGGACAAAAAGAATGAGAATTCTGACCAAAGGAAGAAAGGTTTCAAAACTTCTCACTTCCGAAATCATTAGAGGAAGCCATCACAAGCTATAAACCAGCCAGCTGGAGTGATGGGACTATTGACACCTGGAAAATCCTAGGTACCGACAGTAGGGATTCTCCCCCATAATCGCTCCCAATTAGTTCGCTTATTTTTTGGTATAGGGAATCTGTCTGGTTTGCAGTCCGACTACCATAGAGTTAAGTAACGATTTAAATCTATTTTACTGGTAGCGGCCCGATCCACCACTTATGTGTATTTTATTTTTAATGTTTTATAATGATGTGCAAGTGCCTAAATTTAAATGCAATTTGATTTGGAAGAAAAGGTTTCACAATGTGATGCATAGGTTATTACCTCCCGTCTTATCTACTTTGTTCCTAAATCACATAAAGCAAGTGACAACTAAGCTAAACCTATTGTTGGAGGAGCTAGTCAGCAAGCTGACTAGAATGATAAGCCGACTAGAATGATAAGCTGGCTAGAATGATCAACCGACTAATTAGAGATTAGGTCGACCACATAAGGTCGTGTCAGTTGATCAAACCAACAGGTAGTTATTTGTAACTATTTTGTCAATCATATATATTAGGCTATTGAGCCAGATAAAGAACTTGGTTCAATTCTCTGTATTGTATGGACCCTTTAACTATAATATAATCTGTTATTCTACTTATGTTCTTGTCTCTTGTCTCTGATATGTTTGTATGCTTTTAATGTGTATTATTGGTAACCTTATGTGATCTGTAAGATTACAACATTGGTTCCATTTCCGGTAGTACATAGCTGAGATGAATACAAGCAAATGATATCAGAACAGGAGATTAAGGACTGGTGGAAGCGTAAGGTAGCAAATTATTTGCAGAATTACGCACAGAGAAATAGATTAATGACTGCTCAAGCAAAAGAAAGGTTCTTTACTGAAACCCATGAGAAGTTTGTATAATCGGTACCCCAGATCTTGAAGAAACTTCTGGATGAAAAACCTAGAAGCGACTAAATACCAACAGCTGCTAGAAAAACTTATTCGAGGAGGAAGAACAAACCTGTCGGAGTGTTTCGAAAAGATCACCAACGAATTATGTGAGGAGCAAGCTATAGAAGAAATAATTTCGATGGAAACCATTCAAAATAAATTCTATACAGACCTTACCGAGCAATTCTTGTGCTCCTTACCGACTTTGCTATTCAAATTCCTGATAGAGAAAGGAGTGGGTCATATCGTTGAACCTCGTCCATCACTACGTGAACCGCCATCAAACTCTAATTGGGCGGAGAAACAGAATAAGTGGGAGAAATTCATTGCAGAAAGGGAGTGGAAATACTTCCTAAGGAAGTAAACAGAACTATCCAGGATTTCTAAAGTGTCGAGTAGGCTATGGGGGGGTAGCTAGTCACATGTCGGGGTAAAGTGAATATGATTTTAGTCGACTAAGAGATACCATCACCAGCGATGAAAAGTAAACCTAAAAAGGAAATCGAAAGGACAGTGTCACACAAAGGTATGGCAAATTTTTAGAAAATAGAGAGAGAGAAGAGGCTGAGAAGAAGGGAAGAAAGAAGAGAAATATCTATAGCACTGCAAAGAGGAATGAGTACTAGGGTGACAGACCAAGAGAGAAATCCTCCAGAGTCGGGTCATGACCAACAAGAAGAAGGCGTGGAGGAAGAGGCATCACCCATGGAAGAATATTTGTGGATAGAGCAGCGAGAAGCTCTCCAAATAGAAGTTCCCCAGGAGGTAAGACCTCTATCTCCAATGAATACGATTACCAAGATAGAAGCCATTGTCGAAGAAGATTTAAGACTAAGAGATGGTGAGTTTGGTATATGGAGCCCACTAGACGACGAGATAAACAATGATAGTCATCTACTTATCCATTGACCAGAAGAAGGAAATTGGGTCACGCTTCAAGCGTACCCCTCCAACCAAAGTATCCACTTACTTTACCCAACACATGAAGGAGCACCCCCCCTGCCAAATACAGCTTTGGAGAATACAGAAAAATCAGACATGCAGACAAACAATTGTAGTTGGACATCGACAGGAGAAGTCGACCCCGACCGACTGCTTGTCAGAGAAGAAATGACAAATAAAACAACCAATGGAAATGAGAGTTCTGTTGACAATAGTTCTACACAAAGAAATAAGCAAAACATCCCACTACCCCCACCAACACCCCGACCACCACCACCTCCTGAAGAAGACATCAACAATGAATCCGACATGGGTCATGGGTCAGCACATATTCCTCTATATGAGGGCGATGAGGATCTTAGATGACATTGGTTCATCTGTGAGTTGACATGGGAGGAAAACCAAGTCACAGATGAAGATAGATAGATGGCGTAGTTCACTGGTGCCTTGAGGAAAAGGGCATTAACATGGTAAATGACCATTTCTGAAAGAACCCCTTGAGAAACTAAAGTAGAATTCAAATCACAATTTTTGTCGTTCTTTAAAACTCCAGATGCAAAACATCTGGCAGCTAAGAAATTGAAAACAACATCATAAAAACCAGGAGAATCTGTCCGCGACTATGATAAACGCTAGAAAGACCTCCTCAGCCAATTGGATTATGTAATTGATGAGCAATTTATTAATCCAGTGGTTTCTTGCAGGTCTATCTCAGAAAATTCGTCAGCACATAATTCTGGAGATGTTGAAAACATATGAAGATGTACTTACTAAATCCCTACTAGTAGAGATGGATGAAGACTTTCCAGCATTCCCCACATATAATAGACTGGAAGAACAACTCGAGATCATGCATAAATATTTAAAAGAGCTAAACCTTAAGAGTCAGGACATCTAGTGCACGAAATGCTCAACGGCTGGACATTCAAAAGATAACTGTCGACAGGATATCAGCCGACAGGATGTTTGATTTGTGCAAACAAAGTGTTTTTGTGACATCTGCCAAGAACACGGAGAACACATGATGAAATATTGCCCATTTAACATGAAAAATAGTAAAGCATCTTGGTGTACTATCTATGAAACGAAGAATCACGCCATGGTCAACTGCCACCTAAACCTAAAAAACTGACAAAACTACCAGGCAGTCTACCAGACTAACGTAGTCGCGCAGAACAATGAGCAACAAAACATTCTGCAAAATGATCAGAATAATCAAAGGTACGAAGGTCGTCGATATGAGAACTGGTTTGACAACCGATATGGAGGATATGGAGGTTGAGGTCTATTCTCTGGGAATCACGACAACCGACCACGTCGGCCCATCCAATGTTTCACATGTTACAAAGAAGGACACCGATATGCAGACTATCCATACAAGGATAGAACTGACTTAAAATTCTGTACTAGATGTGGAGTAGGGGATCACTCATTAGAGGATTTCCCTACTATGCTTGATAAAATAAATAAGAAGAAAAACTGTTAATATTTTGTCGTGCGTGCAAAAACATGATATAATCAATACAAAGAATCTACATATAGTAACCGGAAAAGGGACAAAAATTGGGAATGGTAATCCACAAATAAGCAAAATAAAAGAAAATAATGATTATCCTAACCCAGCTAAACAAAAACAACTATATAAAGATGCAACAAACATATTTCAAGAATTTTCCTGATAAGAAGAAGCTGACGACCATCAACAAAACATAGTTAAAGAACTAATACGTCTAGTAGAAACTGATAAAATGGTGTCTCAATTCATTGACCTCTTGTATAATATAAAACACAACAACAATAGAGAAAAACAAACAAAAAATATATGCAGTATAAACCAGAAGGACAAAAACGATGCCAACCCACTTGTCGACCTAGAAATTGAAGGATACCATGTCCGACAAGTTGTGCTCAATTTAGGGTCACAGGTAAATATTATGACTCGAGACACTTGGGAACAATTTGGTAGACCTCAACTATATGAGTCAGAAATATACCTGAAATTAGCCGACCAGGGTCTAATTGAACCTATCAGAGTGTGGAGAGATGTCGACATGACCATAAAAGGAATATTGACCAAAGTCGACTTTGAAATTATTGACCCTAGAGAAGGATCCAGTTCCTTCCCAGCATTAGTAGGTCGACCTTGGGGAAGAAAAGTGAAAGCATCGATATCCTTAGACAAAGAAAGAATAAAACTAAAAGGAAATGGACAAAAGGTCATTGTACCTATTCATCCATCCCAAGGAGAACCTTGGATAGAACCTATTGATGAATAAGTTGACATCCAACAATTATATCAGATACAAAATAATGAATATTACACAGAACCTAATGTCTATGGTGAACTTTACTTAGGCAACCAAGATTCAATGGGATACAATTTAGATGTAGAACTATATTATTGGGAAGTCGAGAACTACAAAACACAAGCAAGAGGATGCTAGACTATTCAAAAAGTGCAGAAAAAACCAGTCCAATAGTGCTTCTTGGTGTCCATCATCCCAAAAATATTTGAAAAGAAAACTAGGGAATATCCTACCCTAAAACCAGAAAATATAAATAGTACACAAATACCAAGGTTCAAAGAAAGAGAATCACCAGTCATGCATATAGAACAAGTATCCAAAAAAATTGGTGAACATGGCCGACTACAAAGCTTAGTGGAAACTTTTACAGGACAAGATGCTAGATGGTGGGATACCCATCATTCAAGACTGCAGACATGGACAACAGCTTCAACTTTATTCATAGAAATATTTGGATGAAAAAAGTTAACCAATCATTCCCAAATACCTATGTTCATCCAAGGCCAGGATCCAGAAGACCACATAAGGACATGTGAAAAAGAATGGAAAAGACTTGGGTATAAGGATGAACATACATGGCCACACCTGTTTCCATCAATGCTCTCCGACTTACCAAAAAAATGGTACAAAATGGAAGAAGCTCGAGGTGAAACATTCCTATGGCATGAACTCAAAGAGAATTTTATCAAAGATTTCAACTTTATACCACAAGATGAGAATTTGGTCGAAACAATAAAACAGATCAAAGCATTTATACAACCGATAGAAAACAAAACCCTAAAATACAACCGACCGACAATAAACTGCAATAATATACAAACTGGGACAATACCACAGTCAACAAGACTACAGATGTAAAATGAAAATCTGGAAGGGAAAAGCTTTAGATGGAAGTCAAACCATGTCGAAATAACAAAACCAATTCACACAGTGCTCAAAGTCGAGACAGCCAACAAAGAAGACACTGACCAAATGACTGCAGCAGATTTTCCTGCCAAATTTTCACAGTTTAAAGAAGGGAACCGACCAAGAAATGAAGCCAAAGCACCATAATGGCTAGATTCTAAAGTCAAAACTAAATAATTCGACATCTCAAGTGATGACCGACCAAAAATGGCAAAAATTGGAGACTACTGGAATGAAGAACAAATGACAGAAATAGTGAACTTATTAAAAGAGTTCCAGTATGTATTTTCCAGAGATTACAAAGACCTCAAAGGTTTAGTCCATGAAATGGGTGAAATGAATATCAACATTAAACCTGGTATACGACCTGTATAGAAAAGACCATATAAGCTAGCTCATAAATACAAAGAGATAGTCAAGAAGGAGATTGATAACATGCTTGCAGTAGGTATTATCTACCCTATTGACCAATCAGAATGGGTAGGTACAATGGTTGTTCAACCAAAGAAACATGATCCAACCAAGCTAAGAATTTGTGTCGACTTCAGAGAGCTAAATAAAGTTACGTTAACAAACCCATTTCCAACTCCTTATGCAGATGAAATCTTAAATGAGGTTGCAGGACATGAATGCTACTCATTTACAGACGAATTCTTAGGTTATAACCAAGTACCAATAGCCAAAGAAGATAAAAAAAAAGACAACATTCGTATGTGAATTTGGCTCATTTGCTTACAGGGTTATGCCTTTTGGATTAAAGAATGCACCTGTAGTATTTTCCAGAATTGTGGTCAAAACATTTCAAGAATATATTTACAAAACAATGGCAGTATACTTCGATGATTGGACAATATACTCTATGTTAAAAGATCACTGCAAATGGCTAAGGATTATGTTGGAACGATGCCGACAAATCCAGCTATCTTTGAACATCAAGAAGTGCATATTTCTAACCCCTATAGGGATATTGCTAGGACACATTGTCTGCAAAGAAGGAATTATGGTCGACTTCACAAAAATAAAAATTATCCTCGACCTAAAACCACCAGTGAACCCAAAAAAAGTTAGGGTATTACTTGGTCATACAGGATATTATAGAAAATTAATAAGATACTATTCATATATGACCTACCCACTAGAAGAACTATTAAGAGAAGATAAGGATTTCGACTAGACAGAGGAATGAAACATATCATTTGAAAAACTAAAAAGAAAGCTAGTCGAAGCACCCATCCTAAGGTTTCCAATCTGGTCGACTAAATTCCGTGTACACATCGACGCATCATACCTAGCAATAGGAGCAATCTTAACTCAACCAAGAGACGATGGAATGGACTACCCTATAGTTTACAGCAACAGAAAATTAAATAAAGCAGAAATAAACTATTCGACAACAGAAAGAGAAGAATTAGGAATGGTCTTCACACTACAAAAATATCGACACTACCTACTAGCTAATCCATTTATCTTTTATACCAACCACCAAGCACTAAAATATCTCGTAAATAATCCTTTACACCATGGGAGAATTTGTCGATGGCTACTTCTATTCCAAGAATTTGAATTTGAAGTCGTTGTTAGACCAGGAAAATTAAATGTCGGTCCCAACCACTTATCCCGAATCGACATAGGAGAGGAACCGACAGGAGTCAAAGATGACTTATCGGATGCACATTTATTTCGAATAGAAGCAGTCCTGGTAGAGTTAGAGGAAATAGCTCAGTTTTTAGAAGATGGACAAGCACCAGAAGGCATGAGTACGAAGAAGAAACAAATATTAGCCATGAGAGCTGCAACATATAGTCTCATAAATGGATTCTTATATAAAATGGGTTTGGACGACATACTCAGAAGGTGTGTACTAGAACATGAAAGAAATAATATTATGTATGAAGCACATTATGGACCTACGGGAGGACATTTTCAAGCAGACACAGCTGCCAAGAAAATCCAACAATTAGGGTTATGGAGGTCGACACTTCATAAAGATTGTAAAAAGTTTGTAAGCCAATTTGACAGATGTCAATGGGTGGGTCGACCTCTGCCTAGTACGGAAATTCCCTTGATATCAGTAAACCCAATCTTGACATTTGAAATTTTGGCCATTGACTTCATAGGACCATTTCCCATACTAGCAAAAAGAACAGGTGCAAGGTACATAATAATTGCAATCGAGTACGTAACCAAATGGGCAGAGGCAGAACCAGTCGACACATGTTCCAGTGAGATAGCTGCCAAATTTATCTATGAAAATATCATTACCCGATTTGGATGTCCACTAACCCTAATCAGTGACCAGGGAA
>LPNX011200463.1:16633-55538 GCA_001517045.1 Pseudotsuga menziesii
TCCAAATCGACCACTGTCGGAGTACAGCTTACCACCCTCTGTAGAATGGAGCAATTGAAGCATTTAACAAAACATTAACAAAAGGTTTAATAGAAATATGTAACACCGACAAAGATGACTGGGATGAAAAGATACATGCAGTACTATGGGCGTACAGAATAGCATACAAGCGTTCAACCGACCAAACACCGTTTCGACTAGTTTATGGACAAGAAGTAGTAGTTCCACTACACTTTCGACAACAGACACCTATTATCACAGATATTTTACATGTCGATGTCAAACAAGGAAGAAAGGACCGAATGATGCAATTAAGTACACTGAAAGAACACCGACTTATCGCTTTACAACATCAAGAAATCCAGAAACAACAACAAAAAGCATGGCACGATCGTAACATCAAAAACAAAAACATGTCGGTAGGGGACCTTGCTTTACTATACAATAGTCGAGTAAAAGGGAAACCCAAAAAGCTACATACAGAGTGTATGGGACCCTATGTTCTCAAAGAAATTCATGCCAATGGATCAATCCAACTAAGGACATTACAAGGCATAGTATTTCTAAAACTTGTTAATGGTGCCTGACTAAAGCAGTATAGAAATTAATCAAGTTTTAAAAAAAAAGCATATAACAACCATAACGGTTAAACAAAAACTATAAAAATCTGAAGAAAAAAAAATCTAACATAAACAAAACATAACTAATTAGTATGACAGGGAATCAACACTTCAACAGCCGACATCACACCCATAGACATATCACCATCGACCGCTCACATGATCGACATAGACCAATGACCCCGAAAGTCACATCACGCCTTCATGACTACGAGCGCCAAAATCAAATCACCATTAACGCAAAATCAAATGCTCGCACTGAGCCATCACTTTCACCATTAATACACCCCTCGACAGAAACGTCAAATGCATCAACTATAAATACTGGACTGCAAAATGATCATTTACAGTATTTCAAACAGAGAGCAACTTAGAAACTAGAAGACTGAAAGTCTAGAATACCAAAGTAAAGTCATCCAACAAACCGACAAAATGGCACCAAAACAAACCAAAGCTGCAGCCAATACTAAAGAACTACAAACTGCAGAGACGCCATTAATGAGGAGACTAAGAAACATAAAGAATGCTAAGGTTCAGGAGAGCTCATGGGCGAAAACATGGGCAGAGATCAAAGAATGGGCCTATGTCGACAAAAATCCAACCCCATCCGCAGAGAAAATAAATCACAGTACTATTATGAACTACATGAACACACCGTTCATGGCCAGTTTTGGAGGTACAAAGGAAACAACAGTTAAATTCATCATAAGTTGATACCACAATGGCAGATTTTACTTTAACAGACCAGTCGAGATCTCCGATGAAGTAATCTATAAATTGATTGGTTTATCAAACCAAGGTGACCCATTACCAGTCGGCATAAAAGAAAGGCTGGTAGAGCAACTAACTAGATCACCATCGAGCAAAAACTACAAAGGGATAATGATTAGCCAAATACAAGCCCGAATGCCACAAATTATGGCTAAAATCATAGCCACTGGGCTTACACCGAAAGGTCGAGGAAGCGACCTAAAACTAGATATGTTGGAGGAAGTGGATACCATTGCCGATATAGGGAAAATATATAGCTGGGTGAGTACGTCACTAACATGCTCAAAGGAATCTGTGAAAAATTCCAGGAGTCGGGAGGGATTATAAGGTTCCCATCCCTTATAATATGGATAGTCATGTATTACTTGTGTCCTGTCGGGGACAAGCAGTTTCAAGAACCCACAAGATTACGTATGTGGAGATTCAAACCATTTTCCCAAATTGGAACAATGAAGGAACTAGCAAAAGGAAAAGTACTGTTGGAAAACTGGTTCCAATAGCTTAAAATCCAAATGACCAGATGGAGGGTGCCCCAGAACATCCGACGAAGTCTGCCTAAAACTGCCCACATACAGCTGGAACTCGACCATACCGTGGTCTGGTATATGCAGGGCACCAAGGAAAAAGAAAAGACTCTCGAATACTACCCAACAATCGAAGAGATCTTCCAGGAGCTAGCTCAACAGTCTGGCACAAAACTGTCGATACCAGCAAAGGCCAAGGAGACAAACCTAGCAATAGAGGAGCCACTAATAGACCAAGAACAATAAGAATATTATGAGCTCCGATTATACATCGGCACATTTGTGTCGAAGGAAACCCCAGCGGAAGACACCAGTCGACTGCAAATTACAATCAAACCATCGACAGCCAAAAGGGAAGGGAAACAGATAGAACAACAGGCGACCAATCCAGCTGAAGAAAGCGTCATCCCAACTCAACAACAAGGGGTAGAAATAGAAACTGAAAACCCTTAGTATGCTATAACCAAATAAAACATCCGCAAATTGTCAAAGGATATAGTAGCCTCAACGAAAAGGAAAAGAATTCAGGAGAAGGAGCAAGGGAAAGGAAAGTGCAAGCTTATCATTGCGGAATCATCAGAAGATGAAGATGAATTAGCAGCCACAGTGGTCTACATCATCGAAGACGCCATTGCGAATAAAATCTCGGTGGAAGCATAGTTCCAGAAATTTGTTGAAGAAGGAGCACAACAAGGTCAACAGAAAAAGGTAAAAAGAAAAAATACCTCAATAGCTGAGAATGTTGTTGATCTAGTGTCTACACCCCCACCCCTGTATCTGACCAAAATCACCCAAGAAACAATTCCAGAGCCTCCTTCCATAAGCCCAATCAACATATGCAAGAATGCTATGCCGAAAACCTTGAAGGAAAGGTTCGATCGAGACAGAGACTTCTAGGCGTACATAAAAAAAATGCCCGATTTACTCACCTCAGTACAAAATATCACCACCAAGTGCCCTTTGTTTGAAGTTGGTGGATCTAGACTGCCCATTCTTCAACCTGGACAAGTACCCCAGAGGCCGAGGACTGTGGAAATTTTGAGTTTGACATTTCAAAGAAATCCCGATAAGCAAGCTAAAGTTGTCACAAGTCGGACTGCATCCCTCATTCCAACCGACCCTGAACCTCCCCCACAAGCCAATGAACCAACAAGAAATGAGGAAGGAGAGAACATGGAAGAAATAAATCAAGAAATTGACGAACTGTTCTCTGACCTTCAGGAAGGTTCACCTCCACAAATTCATGACCCGACATCCGACCACATCCCCACCACTCCAACCACACCCGACCATTCACCATCACCATCACCATCACCATCACCATCACCGCCACCATCCCCCAACCCAAAACCTGCATCCGAACCGGCTACATCGGAGCCACCTCGGCCACAACCATCAGTACCAACAACCTCTGTATCTAGACCCTCTATACAAAATTAACCAAATACACACCCAGCTGCAGCACTCGTCCCACAGACCCAACCAAAAGTGCCCCTGATCACTGGAGATCGACAACCAGACAACCCATTGCCAGAAAATATGACTCTCACAGGTACATATGTGCAAAAGCAAGCAAAACAACAAAAGCACAAAAAGAAGAGAGACAGAAATAAGAGGGACCATCAAGCCCAAGCGAAAATGGTCCACATCAGTCAACTTGGGTCGACCACTGCAATCGACGCAACCAAGCTGAAAGATGGAGAGATGGGACAACTTTTGGAAACACTGGTTATCGAAGTGAAAACAAGGATCTAGAGTAGACGCAAGGAGCTCGACAACAATGAAAGAGAACAAGTTGAGTTCCTAAACAAATGCAAAAACCTTGCACAATCTATGATACCAGGACCAACAGAGGTCGACATCGACAAGCCGCTAGAGAAATACTATCAGCTATTTGAGAGCGTGGTGTCGACGCTATAGACACAGATGCAGAACACAAAAGAGGAGAAAAAAGAAGAAACAACTCAACTACTGATGCAGCAGCACACAACTTTCTCTGAAGCATACAGAGTATTGCAAGATCATATGGAGGAGTCGGTCATCACAGAAGGAGTACTACGGGACTGGCCTGCTTATTATGGGCAAGTCTTTCACTAGACCCATTAGACTCGAAAAGACATCCAAGCACTGGAGAAGAGGAAGAGCACGGAAGAAGCACTCAAAAGAATTATCGAAGATCAAATCGTGCTTGAAACAAACAAACTGCAGAAGCTCGAGCGACAAGCACAACAATGGGTGCAGCAGGAAATTCCGAGCTTACACAAATTAGACATCATCTTCCCGCAGATGAAAAGAATTTTTGAGACAGTAGCAGAAAAGGACTAGTTTATGGGTCCCAAAATGGAAAGGGTAGCATACCTCTCCATTCAAGAGAATATGTCGACACTATCAAGTCTTACAACATTAACCATCGACATCCAAAAAGTACTGCAAAGTTGGACAGAATTCCAACATTAGTTGGCAGTGACAACTAAAGCAATTGTTGAATTCTGTGTACAGAAAAGACCAACTATCAGACTTCACAGCCCATGAAGGTCAAAACATAGCAATAACTACTTAAGACAGGTAATGCATTTTTGGGTACCTCCCTGTTCTTCGGGACAAAGAACAATTTTGTTCGTGGGGGCAATTTTTGGAGGAGCTAGTCAGTAAGACGACTAGAGTAATAAGCTGACTAAGTCAATCAACCAACTAATTAGAGATTAGGTTGGCCACATAAGGTCGTGTCGGTTGACCAAACCGACAGGTATTTATTTGGAATTGTTTTGTCAATCATATATATTAGGTTGTTGAGCCAAATAAGAACTTGGTTCAGTTCTTTGTATTGTATGGACCCTTTCACTATAATATAATCTGTTATTCTACTTATGTTATTGTCTCTTGTCTCTGATATGTTTGTATGCTTTTAACATGTATTATTGGTAACCTTATGTGATCTGTAAGATTACAACACCTATCTAATACTAGCTAACCTATCCCTAGGGAGCAAATTATTATTTATGTGAGTAATGTACTGTATGATATGCATAAAGAATATTACAGGTAGCTGATATAATTCAAAACACATGAATATAGTAGAAAGATAAATAGAGAGATAACTCGATGTTGATTAAAACATTCATTACTCAATTTGTTGCATAAGATTCATCAAATAATAGGAAATCATTCATAACATAGAAGTAATTCACAAGTCAGAACGAACTCACAGGTTCGCAGAGTATGCTGAAACATAAATAATTCTACATTCAACCATCCACATAGCATGCATTTGAAACTTGAACAACTCCTTCTCCAGCAGAAAGAAAATCAGTCCTTCTTTATTATAAAATAGAAATAGTTCTTCTTACATAAATCCTTTTACATAAGAGAGCATGGAAAAGTCCTTTCTCATTCGATTTTACCTATACTTATACATTTCCAAATGACCTTTGATCTCTCTGCCCTTTGGGTGTCCTTCACAATTCAGTTACAAAAAGGAATTGTCATCTAGTGTACTTGATAATTAAGAAAAAAATACAAATATTAAAAAATAGGTTTCCCAGGTGTCAATAAGACAAAACACTTTATGTGGACTTGGTGAACTCATCAATAAACTGCTTCCATGCCATAGCATCCGTAACTATTTTCTCAAAGTCTGATGGCTCTAAAAATCTGACAGTAACTTCGTGCTTGGCAGCCTGAGCCTTTATGTTAGCCATTCTAGATGGAAGTAATCGAAGCTGATCTTCCAACCGACAACTGTTTACTGCTTCTTGAGCAATTACACTTTTAAGCACCTTGTCGTCCAATCTTTTAATCAGCTGTATGCCCAACTCATCTCCATGTAATCTATCATGCAATTGTTTCAAATGTTCTTCATGTGCAGGAAGTTCATCTAACCTTTCCTTTGATGATGTTTGGAACCTATTGTGAGTTGCAAGTACCTTCTCACAAAACTCCATGCACTGGTCCTTAGTTTTCTTGACTACCTCGAACAACTTCTCAAGAGATTTATTACCAAAACCTATCAATCCGTATTCAAGCTGCATTCTCTATGAGTCTTTGACTGGTGTATTTGCTGGGGGATCCTTGATTGTTTCCAACCATGCCAATCTTCCTTGAATGATTTCCATGACATTATGAGTCTTGTCTTTGAATTGATAAGCTATGACTGAGATTTCTTCCAGTTAAGCTTCTACTTTCCTTCAAAACCTCCTCTGCGATCTGGGCCTGCATCTGATATATTTTGCTTCTGAGCATAAGAGAATGTGGTGTCAAAGGTGCTATGTCTATTCTTTGTTCATTTTCTTCCATTAGAGGAATTTTGGGGTCTAAAATGGGCCCCCTAAGGAAAATAATAAAATAATAGTTAAAATAATAAAATAATATTGATTAATTTTGGAGGAAGAAAGAAAAAAACTACTTTTTGTGTTTGTATTTTCGACATATCTCCCTGTGCTTTTACTCAAATTTCGATCAGGAGAGCTCGTTGAATGTGGAATTTGATTTTGCATCCAACAAGTACCCACACCGCATACTTTTGACGGACCTCGGTACCCCAAAAACAAGAAATACCTGAAAAAATGTGATTCAGTATTTCATCATCACATTTTTTCAGGTATTTCTTGTTTTTGGGGTAGTGGGGTCCATCAAAAGTATGCAGTGTGGGTACGCATTGGATGCGGAATCAAATTCCACATCCAACGAGCTCTCCTGATCGAAATTTGAGTAAAAACACAATGAGATATGTCAAAAATATGAACACAAAAAGTAGTTTTTTTAATGACAAATATGCCAATTCAACCATTATGGTTGACTTATTTTATTGAAATTCTATTGGTTCTTGAATTCCAACTCACAAAAACTTATTTTGGCACGTTTTCTTATAAGGCCCATTTTAGACCCCAAAATTCCTCTAATGCTTCAACAACAATTCCAATGAGCTCTTTTGAGCCTCTAGTGTCACCACTTGGGCTTCATATTGTCCTGCCTTTTGTTCAGCTGTAAACTTCTGTGTTTCCAACTCTGCAGTTTTATTTTCCAACACCCCTTTTTATTTAATCAAGTTCATGTTGGACTGCTTCAAAGTGTCCAATTATTCTCCCATATTTTGGTAATCTTGTTGCAACGTTTCATAGTCTGAGAGAGTATCTTGATACTTCCTCTTGGATTCTCTACAAACTCTTTCCTCTTTCTTCAAAACCTCTTTCATCTCAACCATTTTTCCCTTGAACTATTTAAGGGTCTCTGTGAGTTTGTCAATATTGTGAGCATTTGCATATGCAGATGCAATGCCCATGGAAGCCATTTGCTTTGGATTATCTTCAACATTTTTCACCACTTTTCTCTATGTGACTATGGTGACTGGGGGTCGATCTCCCATTTTTAGAGTCTTTTCTTTTCTCCAAACAATTGAATTCATTTTGGGATTGAACTGTACATCCTCTAGACATGCCACATCATATTCTTTGGATGGGGTAAATGGTACTAATCCCATTTCAACTATGGGAAGATGGCCTCCTATAAGTATGGTTCCTGAAGTAGATAGGGGGGCTTCAAAGTTATCTCGGGCAGGACTCTGCTCTTGGTCTTCACCGCCTAGATCTTCTTCATTTTTCTTACTTTGTTCCTCAGTGTAGTATTCTAGGTCTTGTCATTCTAGTTCTGGATTCAAAGCTTCCTGAGCTATGGCCTTTTCTAGCTCAGCAATCTTACCTTGGATGGATTCTTCTTTCTTTCTCTTTTATTCCCTGGCAGCTTCTTCTTATTCTTCCCATCGTTTTTCCTCAACTAAGATCTTCTTTGCTCCTGCTACCAATCTGTGTGTACTCTCTTCCTTGGCCTTCTTTGGAGCTTATTCCTCTCGCTCATTTGGCTTTGGATTGCTGCTGCTGCTCCCCTTAACTCCAGAGGTCTTCTTTTTCAAATGCTTGCTCAAAGAAGCCATGCTATAAACATTTTTGTATACTTTTTCCTCCTTATCTACATAGTTTGTATATTCAAAATTCACCTTATGAGCTTCCTTATGAGCTGCCACCTTACCTTAGGAGTCATTTCGATGAAAGGTATTTTCTCTGAAATAGAAATTATCCAGTTCCTTGATGAATTTCAGATCTCCGTTAACCTTGGAAAACTTGTAGCTTCCCACATAGAATGGTACTGATGGGAACATAGCCTTCTTCAAATCAAACAAATAATTCCCAAAACCATTCATAAAAACTTGTCTAACCACTTCCTTGTGCACTATGTAATCAGTTGCGTATCTGGGTCGTAATGAGGGGGGTTTTTTTCCCCCATACATCCTTAGATATGTCCCTTATTGGGAGCAGAAGTAATCCCCATATTCCTTGATGGATTCTAAATCCCCTTCAGATAAGCGTGGACACTCCTCTAGGAAAATCAGTTGATACAGGGGTTTCATAAATTATTCACATATCAATTGGTAATTACTATGATACTTATGAGCCCCCAGGTATGTTGTGTATATAGGGACTTTTCCCCCTTTCAACACACGATTGAGCTTCTCGAACCTGTGATGGTAGTGTATGCAGTCTATTATAAAATAAGACATGTAAAATTCTAATTTTCTTTGCTGCAATCCTTCTTGAGCTGCTCTGATGCATTTGGCCAAATTCCTGGTCATTATATCTTCCCATTTAAAAGTTTTTCCCTCCATGGTTACATAGTACATAAGTGGAATCCAATCGAAATTATAAAGCTTCACATCAGCTCTACCGTAGAGCCTACTCAACATCAGTACTATTATTTGGAAAGGCGTCCAAAGATGAGCAGTCTCATACTCTCCAGATTTTTTGTGTCGGGATGTCTTTCCCTTGGCTACCATCATCTTCGATCGGGCTATATAATCCAACTTTAGGCTCTTCACCCATTATGTTGTCACGCTAGTTTCTTTTTCTGGTAAGCTGTAGGCTACTGATATAAATGCAGGTGTAAAAGATGCCACTCCCTTATTCTCCTTATCATTTATAATCATCCCTGTGGTATCTATTCTTGGAAAGATCCACCCAATTACTTCTGCACATGGGAGAATTTCAGGACTTGTAGCCACCTTGGTGATCCCAGATCACAATATATTTTCATACACATCCAGGTCTTCTAACCCTGCCTCTAGGACCTTCTTTTCCTTTAGCATGTGGAACATCTGTCCCCACTTTAAATTGGGATAAACTCCATTTATGGCCTTCGTATCCTCATAGATGATTTCTACCCTTTTCACGGGTGCGGCTTCGGCCATTTATGAATCTGAATCATCTTCAACAATCTTGGGCTTCTTCTTCCCTTTCTTTGTCATGATGTCTGAGGTGAGTTGTACCTATGATAAAATAGAGTTGTTTTAGTGTTCACATCATAAACTAACGACTGTATTTGAATGCAATTATTAAAGAAAAATGAATAAGCATATACCAACAAATCAAAACCTTCATTCTGTCTTACTCTATCATTTCCATCCATAAGGGACAAGCAGCACATGACGCAGGTCAGGGATATAGTCAACGCAATAATCATTAGACATGAGAAATATTCGGATTTTGCACTTCTAGAAGAAAAACCCCAACTGAAAAATACCTCCCTACCACAGGTGTAACAAAATCATCGAGCTTATGGCAACGATGCTTTAGAGTAAAAGACCAAGCCCACTATCCCATAGCCAGAACATATAAACTGGAAACCTACAGGCTCTGCATAAAGCAATAAAAATGCGGCTTTCACCAACATTGAAGAGTGGGACATACACTGGATCTATACCGGCGTGAAGCTTGACTCTCTGACTATCCATCATTGACCTAATAGACTGAGGGAGAAATGCCTCTGGACTAACTAATGATGTTTTGCAGCAGGTAGCGATTAGCGAAAACTAAATATGAAAAGGAGAATCCTAAGGAGATATACGAGAAAAAACCCATTTTTAACCCGAGCAATGATAAAAAACCTAACCTAACCCTGCGCAGTTGTATCAATGGTCGACAGCTCCGTGGCTTAATCCAAACAACCAATTGAAAAGAAAAAAATGAAAACCTACCTGGAAGGCTAGAGGCTCGACACACGGCTGAAAACACTCAGTGAGGGAACACCATGTGAGCTCCACAGATGATTTTGTTGTCAGCTGCACAAAAGCTTAAACGGGATAAATGCTCAACAACTCCTCACCCTCTCCATACAATAAAATGGTAAAAACATTTCACTTGGTGAATAAGTAGGATTTCGAGGTTAAAACCTTTACACATATTCATGCGAGAAAAACATTGTTGGTGCCAATGCTCCGGGTTGGAGGACATAATTTAACATGCAAACACCCCCGACATGGTGGCTCGATCATTCTAATTCACTCACAACTGTTGGTTCACAACTCAGCAATTCATCTGCAGTCTCCTTTGCAACTTGGCAGATGAAACCACATCAATGAGAAAAACAGGATGCCAACTGTCGTAGTGGCTTCGAGATTAAAAAACCTTCGCTACAGTAGGTCTCACAAGGCTTGGTCCTTTGAAAAAATGAACTCCTCCCCCATAGCGACAATACCAATGGAAAAACTTCCGAAATGACGGGTCTTAAAAAAAATGGAGAACACTCTTGCAACCAACTTGTAATCCTTCTGTTGTTGCGGCCTAGACCTTAGAAACCTCCCGCCATAGCGGCTTCAAAAAATAGACCGAGACACTAAACGAGAAATCACCCGCCCTAGCAGCTTACAATTGAGAAAGCAGCCATTGTAGCAGCAAACTAAAAAATAAGCATTCGTCGTTGCGGCTCCTAGGGGCAAACAAAATGATGAATTACGAAGTCCGCCGCCATAGCGGGCGTGACTCAAAAATCCTTCCGCCGTAGCGGGGTGGAAAAATATCGAAATTTTTTTCGATACACAAACTAGAACTTACCTACTGTAGTGGCTCACAATTTAGAATTTATCGGATGTGGCAGATCGAAACAAAAGAGTGCACCCCCCGTAGCGGCTTGAAAATAAACAGTCATCCGCCGTAGCGGCTCTGAGATGAAAAAACTATTTGTTGTAGCGGCTCCAACTTGGGAAACCATCCATCATGGAGGATCAAAAACCATTTCTGCCTTAGTGAAATAAAAGAAACTTTGGAACTTTTCTCAAATATAAGAAACCATAAAGGATGAAACTCAAAACTCGAAGTGCCTAAGAGGTAAAACTAAGACTTTCAAGGGGTCCTAAAAAAAATACAATTTTTTTTGAGGATAGTTGCATCAGCAACAATTGGCGACTGGCTGGTGAACACAAATCTCTGGAAAACTGGCTTTTAAAATCAAAATATGCTTTACAATATTCTGTTTAGATCAACTTTTCCCAAACTTCAATATTTCTTTAAGATGTCCAGAATTTTTAGAACTGCAAGATTAATAACTTTAACATTGGATAGGGTAACTAGGATTCCAAAGTCCTGATAACTCTTATGAGGCCAAGATATGAGGTTCATTTATTCCTGCCTTTGGATTTCTTCTAGCTCAAACACCACAGGATTGTAATAGAGTATGGACAGACATATTCATTTGTTCCTCATTCCCATGCCTTTTGCATTATTTTGATGCTTTCTGGATTTTTGTCCTTTTGAGTCTTCCTCGATTGCTTCTCTTATTTGAATCTTGTCTTAGGTTCTTCCATCCACAGTTTCCTTTTGTGTGAGAGATAGTTTTTCTTTCAACTCACAGACAGAGAACAACTTCTGAGCAATCTTATCTAATACTGATTTTATTCATTGTTTTTGATGTATGCTTTCTTTCTGGGAGTTTTGACTCTTTATCATTTCGGGATTTTATGTGTGGCATGGAATCATTTAAATACTATACATCTGTCCAATCTGCTTCCTCTCCGTGGGTCCTTTGATGTTAGCTTCTTAGGACATATTTTAATGTGTAGTGAATGGAGCCCCAGAATAGTATTCTAGAATCTTCTAACCTTAGTTATTTGATGGGGTTTAAAACATGACTTCAATGTGTTCATAACCTCTCTTCAGATAGTCTACCAACTTAAAGAATCTGAATTGTGATACATGCATATTTTATAATCAGATTTTAAATCAAAATATTGCAAATTTCCCAAAATTCCAATGTTACCCAAATGTCCAAAGGTTGTGCTGGCTTATTTGAAAAAAACTGAAAAACAAATGCAAATAAAGGAAACTAACTAAAAACCAAAAATCAAAAGATTTATTTATGTACAGAAAATAAAATCAAAAGCATTAAGAAAATTAAGGTTTGAGAACCAAACCATTTACTGGCAGATTCTCTTCCCACCCTTGCAAATCCTGCAACTTGTAAGTCAAGGGGACTAACTTTTCTACGATTTGGAAAGGGCCTATCCATAAATGTTGAAACTTGGTGTGCTTACCCTTTTCATCATGTGGGTGATCCCACTTCAGAACCAAATCACCTACTTCAAACTCCTTCTTCCCGGACTTATGCTTGTCAAACCATCTCTTCACAATTTCTTGTTGATGCTTAAACCTTTCCTTGGACTTGGATCTAGAATCTTCTAATTTCAGTAGAGTGTTAATTCAAGCTTGTAATACTTCACTATTTTATCCTCTAGATGCTTTGGCTAGTTGAGATGAAGGCAAAAAAATATTAGGAGGTAGGATGGCTTCTTTCCCATAGACTAAGGTGTAGGGTGACACACCTAAGGAGTTCTTGGGTGTGACTCGATCATCCTAGAGTGCATTAGGGAGAGCTATGTGCCAACTTCTTTGATTCTCTATGACTATTTTCTTTAGGATTCTAATGATATTTTTGTTAGTAGATTCAGCTAACCCATTACCTTGTGGATAATAGTTAGAAGAATAATGAAATTTAATCCCTTTCTCATTTGCAAATGCAGTTAGTCTAATAGATGAAAAATAAAATGCATTATCAAAAACCAAGGAAATTGGAACCCCAAACCTGGTCATGATGTGATCTTGCAGGAAATCCATAACTACATCTTCATTTACTTTTCGTAATGGGATGGCTTCTACCCATCTGGTGAAGTAGTCTATTGCAGTAAGGATATATTTGTGCTGTAATGAGGAATTTGGATTAATCTCTCCAATAATATCAATCCCCCATTGCTTGAATGGTTCAGAAATAATAACTAGTTTTAATGGCCCATCTGCTTTTGCTTGTCTCCCACCACTCTTTGGCAAGTATCACATTTTCTGACATAGGCGTGAGCATATTTGAACAACGTCGACCAATAGTATCCAGCTCATAGAATCTTATGGGTTGTAGTATCTCCTGAGAAATGACCTCTAGTAGGGCCATCATGTAATTCTTTAACTACTTTGGATGCATCCTCGCGTTCTAAACATCTGAGGAAAACTCCATCATAATTTTTTTTCTGAATAACACTCCGTCGATTATTTGATAAGATGCGGAATTTAAGTGCAAGGCCCTTCTCTGCTTGGAGTTCCTGTGCTCAAGCAAATAACCTTGTTGAAGATAGTGAACTAAGTCTCGATACCAAGATTCTGGGGTTGTGAATATAAGACATACATCAATCATGTGCAACTCTATCTCATTCTCCCATTCATCATTATCTTGGCTTTCAACCATTAATTTTCACATCCCTTGTCCTTTCACGATATTTGTTGGATTAAACTCTAATTCGTACTCTTGCAAGGTTGTAACCCAATTCCCTCTTCTTTCTCCTAACTCATTTTGTACGAAAAGATTTCGGACTACCGAGTGCGGTACAATAACCGTAGTTCTGTTCTTTAGTATATATGGCATGAATTGTTTTACCACTTTGAACACTACAAAGGCTTGTTTATCAACAGTGGGATAGTTCAACTCAACATCCTATGATCCAGTGCTCATGAATGATATGGGGTACTCGTCTCCCCCTTCTTCTTTCTGCGTAAGCACTGCTGCTAACGAGTTATCTGAAGAAAAAGTGTACAAGATAAAATCTTTCTCGAAATTTGGACTTTTGAGAGAGGGTGCATGGGCTATCGCTGATTTAATATTTTCGAATGCACCTTTCTCTAAGTCATTCCATTTAAATTGAGCACTTTTCTTAATCATTTGTTGCAAAGGTTTGACTATCTGAGAAAAATTCGGCACAAACCTTAGCACAAATTTTATAGTCCCCATAAAAGATTGCATTGCTTTCTTATTGTGGGGAAAAGGGATCTGTTTTATTGCTTTAATCCTTTATGGGTCTACTGAGATCCCTTTCTTAGAAATTATATGACCCAAAATATTTTCGTCCAATACAACAAACACAAATTTCTTTGGATTTAAAGAAATACCGTATTTCCAATAGCGTTCGAAAATTTGTTTACATGTGTTCTTCTCTTTTCTTGGAATAAACTGTAACATCATCCAAACACTAGTATAAAATGAGGAATTAGCTACTAGGTGACTAAAAATTCTACTCACCATAGGTTTTCCAAGTGATTTACTACTAAATATGAGCAATTTTGATTGACCCAACTATAAACGACTAATTTAGTCACCAGTTAACAAATATGACTAGATAATAAGTGACAGAGTTAAAAATGACTAAAATAAACGACTAATTTAGTCACGACATAAAAAATGACTACTTAGAAGAATATGAATTAGTCATTTATGATAGTCATTTTTAATTGTGTCATGGAAAATTGCAAATTTGGCAATGAAGTGTAATTTTTGTAATTTGTCTACCTTCTATTAGTAATATTAGTGCCATGCACCTCGATCTTCAGATATCCAACAAAGCAATTGCATGAATTTTCTCTTGACCGTCTATATCCCTGTTGCACCATTGAAGCAAACCTGGTTAAGCATGTTCCAAAGGAAAATTATGTTCCTACGTCAATTACGAATTAGGTACTAGAACTAGTACCATATATATCATTACCTAGATAGAAGCATCATAGCCCTACATCCCCTCAAGAACCAGCCATTCGAATGCGCCTCCTCCACATAGAATTACCAAATGCATTCAATGCATGGACAAAAAAACACGTCAACTTCGTATTTCTAGGCTGAAGGTATCGTTCGACCCTTGCTCCCCTATTTTTGCACTCGATACCCTATTTTTGCAGACAATAAGCTGGTTCAGGATCTCGCAGTGACCAGTCGGAGCGCTTCAAAGGTATGGTTCTTGCCGCTCCAATTGTGTTCATCACTCCAATCAATAACTAGTTGTTATGGTTTTTTACAAGTCTCAATGCTATTGAAGTTACTGCTTCCACTTTATATTTGCAATTATCACCATCTCCAACCTATGCTCTCATAACCATATGCGTTTTGAGTTTTCAACCTAGGAAAATCATGAGCACCCTCCTGCAATGCCACTATTTGCAAAGGTCATTGGTTTTTGCACATCGACATTCCTCACACGCTCCAAAGGAAAACTGAAGCAGACATTATAAGAAGTGATTAAACTTTGCAAGGAGGTTTACTTGTTTCTTAGATTGTGGCAAGTTTTCTGTAATGGAACAGAGATTGTGCCCCAAAATTTTAAAATATTTGAATCATCCCGGTGTTGGAATCCGATACCATATATGGATTCTTTGATGGGGTCGAGCAGGATGGAAATTGTGGTACTGGCATGATCCTCCATATATATGACTCTCATAGTTTCAAGCTAAGGATGGGTGTTGGGAGTGGCACTAATACTTTTTCTGAACTTTTAGCCTTGTGGGGGCTTTTAGGGTTCGCAAAATAAATAAATATTCTCTAGATTTCTATTTTTGGTGAATCAAAGGTCATAATTGATAAGGCCAGAGTTCTTACCAATTTGCAGTCACTGAGTTGTGATTGTTGGTTGAAAAGGATTGGGATCCTAAAGAATTGTTTTCTTTCTTTATCCTTCAGGCATCTGTACAGGGAGTTCAATTCTGACGCGAACAACCTATCAAATCTTGTAATAGGAGACTGCCCTGGTATTCTTCACTTATGTAAGTACTCAATTAACATAATCATGATTACTGAAGGTCGCTTTACCTGCTTCTAGTTTCTCCATTCTGGTTTTTCCTTGGACTGTTTTAGGTTGTATCTGCATGACAACTCTCCAGAGCCCTGCTATTTTTTGTCTCACAATTATTTTGTCTTTTCCTCATTTTTTCTTCCTATAGGTTGATGGGTAGAATCCCTCTCGTTTATTTTTGGATATTGTAATGTTTTGCCCAAGGCTTCAATATTGTCTTCTATCCTACTTTGAAGGGGATTTTACATGAACAACTATGATGTAATTTTGATTCTTATGAATAACAAATTACATATTTTTTTACAATGAAAAAAAACCATTAATATAGAAAGATTCCACCATGTTTCTTTCTATATTTAGAAAAACAATTTAAAAAGCTATATTTTAACAAAATATATAATCTAAATTTTGATAAATTATAACAAAATATATAATTTATATTTCAATAAATAGAGATTCCATAATTTTTTCATTTACACCTTGGAAAAAACACAATATAAAACAACCTATTTTGACAAATATATAATATATATTTTTATGTATAAATTTGTTTCCATTTTTCTTGTTGTCTTTGAAAATTTAATTTTTTTTTGTTGACTAGTCAATTTTTCTTTATAAAACCAAATACCTTCAAAAATAAAAAATAAAAATAATTAAAAGTTAAAATTAACATTGTTTAATATTTCTATATATTATTAATATTACTAAAAAAATACTTAAAATCATTTTTAGTAATATAAATAAAACTAACCAAACACAATTATGTCTATACCAAAATAACCTATATTTAAACCTTACCACGTTATAATTCCATAGTTCAAACGATGGCATTTTTTTATGTTATATGGTTATAACACACAAAGTTTGACATTACCGTTTGCATACAATCTCTTCGTGGCATGACCTTGGATAAAGATATGGTTAATATTTATGATGTGGCATATAATAATATAACAATCCACATTATATTGGTATGGTTTTAATGGATATAAACATATGTCTTTGTGATATGTTTTAAACATTGGCGCTTATGGTTTAGGCTCCACATTATACCATATTACACCATATGGTTTAAATATAGTGTTATAACATATGATTTACATTATATTGGTATGGTTTTAATGGATATAAACATATGCCTCTGTGATATGTTTTAAACATTGGCGCTTATGGTTTAGGCTCCACATTATACCATATTATACCATATGGTTTAAATATAGTGTTATAATATATGATTTACATGGAGTCATGGTGACCTTGGGTTTGGTTACTAGGCTTAATCCAAAAGCAAACAAAATAAAGAAGTATTAGGTATGCTTTTTCTTGGACATGGATTTCATCCACACCTGCTACTGCGAGTAGCATCTCCCGTCAATGATAAGCTCTGTGAGTACATCTAATTCCACCTATATGCCTTGCCTTCAGACATCCTTGTTTTATTGCTTTAGACACCATCTGGTTATGGATATGTTGCACCTGCGTATTGGAAAGAAGGATACGATATGATGTGCCAATCCCTAAATTATATAGAAAAGGGAGGGGTTCTTTTCCTACATGACCAACTGGAATCCACACCGCTACGTATGGCACATGATCCCTTAGTAAACTGCTATAGAGCGCCTAACGCTTTCGCAAACCAGAAAGATATACCCGAGATAACGGTGGATGCCCTATTGCAAACTGGGGGTTTTTATGAAATGAAGTGAAGCTTCAATTAGTTTTTGGTTTATTGAGGGAAATGACGTCAGTGCAGACAAGAGGAGCTGATCCTGAGAATGGATCAGAGAATTTACAAAGCAGGGAAAGAACAGGATAAGGTTGGGTTCGTGGTCACTGAAAATGAAACCCTTGCCCCATTATATGAATCACAACCCTAACCTACTGTGTTGAATACTTAGGCTAAGAGGACTAGATTTACAAGTAATTTGTATAAATCTAAGAAGATGCTTGAAGACACATCTAAGAAGAGTAAATGGAGTTGGAATTCAGGCAATTCTAAACATGGTGATGAGATTGGTGTCGGTGGACAGAAATTGAAACTATCAAATATTGGTATTGAGCTTCACGTTGGGTCTCCACTGCCTTCAGAATGACATCAATGTTTAGACCTTCAGGTTTGTTCTGTGTTTTTCTTGATTATCTATTGTGTTTTTCTTTTATTCATGTTTTTTTCTTTGTTGTGGATGTGGTGGAGATGAAATGGCTAGATCATAATTCTCTTACAGTAACAGAGGATTGCTACACCTATAGATGCACTAGAATAGGCCATAAGGATCAAATCTATTATTAGATATCCCATGATTTTCACAAGTTGCAGCCCCAAAAATAGGTCAAACCTGCCCAGGTTCATAATAATATTGCTATGTTTACAGATAAAACTTAGGAACTAGCAATTCCAAGGGTTGGTACACCAAAAATGTTGTGTACAGGATTTCAGACTGAAGGTTATAATATCTAAGAATTTCCTCACTTCAAGGTTCAAGGGAGGGACCTAGACTCTTTACTTTCCCTACGGGACCCCTTCCAGAAACACTTACGAGAGGAGTTGTGCAAGTCTTTACCTGCTATTGCACCTCTTTTTTTGTAGTAAAGTATAATACTTTCCCAAATACTAAAACTGCATAATCTGCTTAATATTGTTATATTTGTAAGATTCATGAGCAGCCCCCAGGAATTGTAAGACTCATTGATTAACTTTGGGGATTACAACAATCTCATACGGAAATAAGCTTTCCATTACTTGGAGAATCCAACCTTTTAACAAACTAATTCAGAATATATACAAAAGGAAAAGGAAACTAAATATAGAATTAGAAAGTTAATTCCTAAATTTTTGCTAACAATCTGACAGCTTCATAAGATATCCTAAATGAATTCAACTGCATTCTATCCTATTTCTAACTTAACTCTTCCATTGACAGCAAAGCTAACTCGACTATTTCCAGAACTAGTTCACTAAATTGATTACCACTAACCTAAACATATGGAGATTCAATTAAGGGAAACCCACTCCCTTTTGTAAAATTTAGAATCTTAATTTTCAAATGGCCACATTGCAATTTAAGAGTGATTCCCTTCCATCATTTATCCTTAGTAAAAGATCTAGAGTAACCTTGGTAAGCAACACTACAACTTTGGGAGAAGAGAGCTCTGTAGTGCTTTGGAGCATAACCCAATTGTCAAAGAAAGAGCTAGTACTAATTTTCCAGGTGTGAGAGGTGTGAGTACCTCCTAAATGCATACTAATTTGCCATATGTGAGAGGAAGTGATGTTTTAATTTTGGTAAAAAATTAATGATGTATTTTTTATGTTTAGCTATTTCTATAAGTCGCTGTTAATTTTTTCTTAATTTTTCTAGGGGTTGAACTTTAATGAAAGTGGTTTCTAAACCCAAATTTTAATTGCAAGTAATATGGATATGGTGGGTGTATATTTCATAATGTTAGAGGGTGTCATTTATGATTTGTGTTATATCTGGAAACCTACATCCATTTTTCAACAGTGCTCACAAGTGTTTGTCGATCCCAAGAGTTGATACACTCGATGTTTGTACTTCATGTATAAGTCGATGTGATCAGGTGGTGATGTTGTTAATCAATCCAAGTATGCGTAAAGAGTCTATGCCGATTCTCATTATTCTACTCCATGTCGTCGATCCCAGAGTTGATACAGGAGTCGATGCCTTCTTATGAAAGGAAATATTCATTAGAATATTTTTATTGAGGGCGATTCTTACAAACCTTGGTGCCATGATCAATTTTATCTCTGGGTGCCTATTTCATCAATTTTGCCTATATATCGATTTAATTGCTTAATTTTCCATTTCACCTTTGCATTTGCTGTTGGGAGTTGATTGTTTTAGGCAAGCCCAAGCACCTTGCATAATTCTATTTTTTGATAGAAAAATGGCAGAGCAAAGTCAGAGATTAAAATCACATGAAACGGTGTTAGTTGCACCAGCCGGTGGATTGAGGACAAGGGCAGATAATCCACGGAGGGACAATGTAAATCCGAAGAGAGTCTCTCTAGACGGCAGACCGTGGATCTGCGTTGTTCCACCTGTTCAGCAATCTAGGAAACACGTTCCTCTTTCCAATTTGACAAATCAGGCATCCGCCCAATCTAAGCATGGCGTTCCCCATAGCCAGGTGAAAGCATTTTCCAATTTCTGTCCAAATGGATTTTCTTGGTTTTGGCATTTGTATTCAGAGAATGCAAGGGTTTTAGGGTTTTTTGGGTATTTATTCTAATTTTACTGGGTAGTTTGCTTATGAAAATTTCTATCTGAAATTGTAAAAAAATGATTACTTTGTCTTAAAGGGATCTATTATCCAATCAACATATTCAAAATCCAGGGCTAGAGGGACTCCCAGTGGCACAAGAGACTCTGAAATTCAAAAGCATCTTGCAAAATCCTCTATTCCCAGACACCCTGTAAAACCCAATAATGTTGGTCTAAGGGTTCTGAGAAACAATGTGGCCTGTAGTATCTCTGGTTCCTCTAATTCGAACAACAGGATTTCATCTACAGGGGGAAATATTTCAAATACAACTACTTCTCATTCTTCAATTATTACAGAGGCTCCAGGGATAATTTTAGGGGCGAATTTTAGCCCAGTGGGCTAATTTTCCATGTTTTTCTCCCAAAAAAGATTTTCCATTTTGCATTTTTTGAAGCCCCGTGAATCCATTTTTTTATGGGGTAAAAATTTTTCACCCTAAAAATTGCCAAAATATTATATAAACGATATAAAATACTTGGAAATTAAAATATTTTTTGAAAAATATCGCCAATCATTTTATAGTTGGCATTTTAAGAATTGGTAATATTCGCCAACATTTATACACTTTTAAATAAGTATAGTTCCTTAAAATCATCCCTGAGAGGCTCTACCCATCGATGACAATGCCTCAGATGTTGTTTTGCTGGAGCAGAAAACCTTGCAGAACCTGTACATATGAAAGCATCATTTAAATTCAAAACCATTGGAAGGTAATTTTATGAATAAACTCTTTTTGCTTCATCGCTCGTGTGCTATGTGACCAGAAACCTGACCCAAGGGATCATTTCTTGTTTCTGTTCCAATTCTTGTTCCCGCTCCTTTCCTGACCCTATATTTGTCCATTACTAATCAAATTTATATGTATAATATAGAGGGTGTTAGGGGAGTTATATTTTATTCCCCAAATCCAGGGTTCATTTCTTATTTATGTCCCATACTTGTTCCCGCTCCTGTCCTGACCCTATTAAAGTGCATTACCAATAAAATTTATATGCATAATATGGAGGGGGTTGGGGGGAGTTCATGCTTCTTATTACCCCAAATCCATTAGACCCATTTGTTGTTCCATTCCTTGTTTCCCATTTTTGGAAACATAGTTCTCACAATTTGAAGGGTTTTTAAAAAAAATTTCACTATTCAATGTGAGCTGCAATTTCTTGCATGCTAACTGTTATAACAATGATACTTATTATAGTCCACCTATTTGAAGAAAGGACTCCAGTGGTAGGAGGGGTGCAAGAATCTAAGATTGTTGGCATCGACGAAGATAACAGAGATCCTCAGATGTGCACATTATATGCCTCTGATATCTATGAATTTCTTCACAACACTGAGGTACTTCCCACCCTTCATGTATTTCATATTTTTATAGGAATAAGATGTTTCATCTATGCTATGCAATACAAGCAATTCATATGTAAGATATGACTACATCTACTGGTGCAATTCATATGTGAGATATAATTATCACTGCTGGTTTTCTCTCAGTAAATGATCAGTCTTTTAAGCACCTGCTAATGCCAATTACAACAAAGAAAACAAAAATGCTTAAGGATGCCCAGAAACACCTGCTAGTACATATTACAGCAAAGAACCAAGGCTATGAAGATACCTAGAAATAGGGAACAGCAGTTTGTTTTACAGGCATCCCAATCTATGCTTGCTAAAGCAAAAGCAGGATATATCAGTAGACAAAAATATTCATGAATCATTACATAGCAAAGAAAACATTATAAGAAAGACTAATGTTTTACTCCATGAGCGAATGACTGTGCAGAGCATAATTACATATCATTGCACTCCTCCTTGCACATTGACTTTAGCAGAAAATATTTTTTCTCTGTCTGGGTCTGCATCCTGCTATGATTGAAGCCTTGCATCTTTTCTCTCAATGTTTTCCTCAATCACTGTCTTTTTGTCCCCAACAAACTAAGTGCAAAAACAAGAAAAACAAAAACCTTGAAGAAGTTTACTAAAACTATATTTGTAACTCCTTTGGACAAATGTGGAATTAATGCCAACATGGATCTAATATATAGCTGGATCAGACCTCCTTTTTCCATCAAGTTTGCCTTTATGTCAATGACTGGATCTGGCCTTTTTAGGTACTGTTTAACTATTTTATTACCTGTACATGAATAGAAACAAGGAGCAACATTACACCAATAGTTCTACTCCATTGAAACATCATCGTAAAAGTAGACCAGAATACTTACTAAAGTTCCCAACTTCTTCTCTGGGAAAATCTCTGAGAAATAGATTGGGCATTCTCTCAACGGGAGGCCTAGATAACTTGGAAAGGAGAATAGGGCCAAAAGCAGTGTACCTGGAATTTCTCTTCAATTATTAGAACAGGAAAGCCAAAGTCAAGATGAAGGAAAAAAGTGGGATATGTTGAATCCCTGGGCAGACACGTGTGCCACTGCATTGATCCCATCTCACAAAGTATCCAAACATTATATATTTAAGCCCATTAAAAGTACAGAATTTTCCACTGGATAATAATAGAGAGTTTATATTTTCTTCTGAAAAAGAGAGTTAATATTAAAGGTCCATCTAGATATTTTTGGTATCAGAGTATGAATTTATGACTAATTTTTAGATTTTTTTTTTTTTTTTTGGTATCAGAGTATGAATTTATGACTAATTTTTAGATTTCTTAGAAGGTCTTGGTTCAGGGGATAGATTATTTGAAATATGATAACTGCTTTAATGGTGGCATAAATCCTCAACAAAGGTACAATCTATTTGTACTATTTTTTATCAACGAGCTTTTTATACATGGGTCTAGACTTCATAGTATTGAATTTGTCTGGAAAATATACAGGTACCCAAAAATGAGTGAAGCTCTTAGAAAGGCAGGCCGCCCAATATTCTATTCAATGTGTGAATGGTAAGAGGCATTTGTAAACAGTAATTTGTATGTTTAATTCATGGTTTAATTAAAGAGGCACGGTCACCCAAATCTTAGTTTCATGTATTTTGATTATGCAGGGGTGAGCAGAATCCTACAACTTGGGCACCCAAGATAGCCAACAGTTGGAGAACTACAAGAGCCATTGAAGACAAATGGGAAAGGTGATAGATTTCATAGATTCATGGGCATAATGTCTTCTAAATGTTTGAAATTGGGCAGTATAATTTTCTGTGTATAATATATATTTTCTCCTTATAATAATCTGACTTTAAATTGTTTCTCTCAGTATCACATCTAGAGCTGACCAGAATGACCAGTGGGCAGCTTATGCAGGGCCTGGTGGATGGAATGGTAAACTAAAAACTCCTCCTGTATCATGTAAATTATCAGAATGTTACTGCTAATATTTCTATGAGGAATTTCAATCTCAAATTCCAATTTTCTCTATGTATTTGGTCATTTCCTGAGCCAAATCCTGACATGTTGGAAGTTGGAAATGGCCAATTGAGCACCGAGGAATACCGTTCACACTTCAGCATATGGGATTTAATGAAGGTAAGAAAGGGGTTTGAGTTTAAGATGTCATAGTCTCTATTAGAAATTGACAGAAATGAACAATATATTATTATACATCTCCGTGATAACTGCGAAATGCAAAAGAAGGCTAGAACGAAACAAACAGAATTGGAAAAAGAGTAGAGTAGAACAGAGCAAAACAAAGAATACATAGTAGAATTGATGAAGAGTCAATGAATTCATTTCATTTTCTATATAAAAGTGTGATACTTGCAATTAATAATTTGACTATCTATTTTTAATATTATGTACTATCATTGTCTCGTGCTGGATGATAATCAAATCTGATATCCTCTAGGCACCTCTGCTGATTGGATGTGATATAAGGTCCACAACTCCACAAACTATAGAGATTCTAGGCAACAAAGAAGTTATTAATGTCAACCAAGGTCAGATTTATAAATTTGCAAGAACACTTTTGATGTATATGTTTCAAGGTTAACTTTGTTAATTGACATCTACGAATTCTATTGGATTTGTGCAGATCCACTAGGAGTTCAAGGAAATAAAGTCAGCCAGTAGGGGGACATTGAGGTATGAGTTATCTTGTAGGTTAAATATTTAGTTTCTCTGAAGATTAATTCAATATCCAAATTCTGTAATTTCATACCCTTTGTACTGTATTTACAATTTCAATGTTTGTATACTATCTCTTGTGCCTTCTATTTTCAATCTATGTTTTGTAAGTCTAACCTATTTTCTTTCTATATAAATTTGAACATATAAATGACTGCAGGTTTGGGTTGGGCCACTGTCCAACCACAGAGTTGCGGTAATCCTATGGAACAGAAGTGGTTCACAAGAATTTATAACTGCCATATGGTCTGACATTGGCCTTCCCTCTAATGTAGTTGTTCAAGCTAGAGACTTGTGGGCTGTATGACTACTTCCTTTTATTTTTCATTATATTTCTCTTTTCACATCATTATCACAATTACCACAACTAAATTTTTGTTTTAGGCATTACTAAAATTTTCTATGGGGTTTCACATAATTTTCTTCATACCCCCAGTGTCAACTGGTTACATACACCTTATCGTATGCACTGTAGAGAGAAGTACTTCACCTGCCCTGACACAAAATTCTCTAATCAGCAGCTCATCTTGGTTATAGAACTTCCTAAAGCTTGAACCCAGCAATTGCTAGAGTGTCTGAGGCAAATATGGGAATCAGCTGCAAGTCAAAGCTGCTGATGGGAGACTTGTGTGTCAGAGCACCTGAAGGCTTAATCTCTGGATCAAGTTAGTATATCTTAGAAGGTTTTTTTTAGGATAGAATGCAGATGTATGGTTAGGAAATGGCCTGATACTGACTTCTTCCCATTCCCATTTTGACATTACAACACTCATACCTTCGATCAAGTTTAAAGGGCAGCCTCACATCATCAGTTGCTTCACATGATTGCAAAATGTACATTCTAAGCCCTTTGGACTAAACCCTCACCAAAACAACCTATCCTTCCAAGTATGAAGCAGAATGGAATTCTAATTTAAGCTATTGCTTTATGCAAATAGAAATATAGTTTGTGTAATTTTTCTAGGCCATAATGTCAACCGATTCTTTTGAGTATGTGTTACGAAGAGAAATTCCTATGGCTTGGGGTACTACAACAGACAGCTTGAATCCAGAAATCAATCCTTTCCAATATGCAATAGAAATCAAATATCTAACACTAAAGGATCAAAACTCGTACCTTATTCTGGACGGTTGAAGTAGATCCTTGTTGAGCTTTCCAACTTCAGCTTGAATTGATGAATCACTTCCTCAACAATAAGTAAACACGACAAGCATACTATATATATGGGTTTTAGATCTACTCTAGCATATATAATCAACAACGTATAAGCATTTGAAATCATCCATGGATAAAATATTCATTCAAACATACATTATTGGATAGGAAAAGATATTTCTATGAATATAAAATCAGAGATTACAATGAATACAACCTCTGTCGGCACGTCTGCAAATCAGAGAAACTGAATCCCCCACTTGGGCCTCCACCACCTCAATCCTCCATCTCTTGATAGCAATCTCACAAGCAAAAGGCAAGCTTGGGAAGAACACCAAAGTGCTCCAAGGGACAAAGGTATGCAGACTCAAGCACAAGTTCTGGAAACAATAGACTATAGTTTCTTTTCTCTCAATTCTCTTATGCCTTCAATGTATCCAAAGGGTTCCTTATATAGCTTTTCAATGGGGTAATGAAAAGTCGAATCCGAGCGATCTCAAGGCATATGGAAGGCCAGGAGACAAGTGAGTCGGATCCATGTCAAGGAAAACTCCAAAAGGATTTGGATTTTTGTACACATCTCGATGTACGCAATTTTAGAGGTCAAACCCGCGTATATACGTGATAAGGTGTTTAAAAGTCGCGTATAGCAATTTTCACATGTTTTTAGGGATGGTCTAGGAAACATCAAAGGACAAAAAATGGTCGAAGGGGTCTAAGGAGTATGAAGAGGGATAGGGGAAGGCCATACAAGTGTGATTCACCTAGTGTGGTAAAATCAGCTATAACAGATGCCCCCTAATGTGTGAGGTCAGAGGGGTCATACGATGGCCGAAATACATTATAAGTCCATCCCAAAGGTGGAGTGATGAAGAATCCCAAATGGAAGACCAGCCACCCAATCAACATAGTACATTGATACAACTCTGCACATAACTGCAGATACATATAGCAGTCCCGAATACATAAGAGTACAATGGCCATGAATAGGCATGATACAAAATATGACATAAGTGGTCATCGCCACGTACAATATACATAAATCAGAATCTCCATGATGAATATATACAACAGATCATGATCTCCATAATGGCTGAAGATATACAATGGATCAAGATCTCCATAATGGCTGGAAATGTCTGACATATACTGGAATCAAGTCACGAGACCTGAAATCTCATGAACACTGGCACGATCAAGGAGGTAGCATATAAGAGATGCCACCAATCTGGAAGGTCTTCTACACAAACCACTACGAGTACAAGTCCTACTATGTGAATAGAGGTGTCGAGGTCGAACATAGTAGTCCATTGTCTGATTACCGGTCATTGATGTATATCGTTAACAGATGCGAGATCACCCACCGATAATGATAATGGGAATCAAGGTACTAGAGTGCAAACTAACAAGTGTGAATAAATGTGTTGAGGTCGAACACTTGAGAGGATCCATCGATCAGGGGACATTGATGTATTCCCAAAAACTATCGATGGCGAGAGAACCTGCCACTGATGACTGCAAGTCTCAAGGCACTCAAAAATGACTCTAGATTCCAATCCCAGAATAAATGATTTTAAGTCGATGGGATGAAATCCGCTGGAAGGAGGGAATTAAGGCATCCCCCATCATCCAACACAAGGTACTCAGCAAAGCTATATAATGTGGAAGGACTCGATCATAAGGTGCATGAACCAGTAACTGTACTGGGAATGGCCGACATGCAAAGTCAAGATAACTGAGGAATGGCCGACTCAAGTTTCAACTTCCTTCGAACAAGAGCATAACAACGAATGGTGACTGAATAAAGGAAACATAGACTCGATATACAAAACTGGGACATCTCTGCGACACAGGAGGCATCGACAGAGGCTCCATGGGGACTGGAAGCTTAACCAATCAGTGGATATAAACTCAGATAAACAAGTACAGCTCCTAAAGTCAAACTATAAACCCAACCAACGGATGTGATATATAGTGCTCTGTTCGAAGGCGATACGACTCAACAGTTGCCAAAAGATAACATCTTTCCTTGTCCGGCTTTTTGGTTTTTTAATTTTTTTGGACTTTTTCAAATATTTAAAAAGATTGAAAAAGAATAAAACTGCTTTATAGTTACATACTAGGAGGAGACGAGTGTCATAATGGGAAAACAAACTAGTTCCAAGCAGTGGAACATACCTATGCTCAATGCAAGGATACATGTGTAGGATAGTGACACTAAGGGGAAAGTCCCCTCCCGGTAAAAATAGGGAATCAAGCTGCAAAGGATATATAAAATGGCTCTGCATGGCTAGACATGAGCCTAAGCTTGGGAAATATGGCTGATACTCAAAGTTAGGAAAGCCGACATAAGGCTCAATAAGGCAGGAAAAGCTCATGATAATGCAATTACAACTTGACATAAGGGAGTCGTGAGGGAAATAGGCCAGCAAAAGATCAAGAAAAGTATGAGGCTCTTGCGAAATGTCATGGCAATACTATACAATGGACTCCCACACCCTAAGGGACAAAATGTCGGCATGGGAACCAAATGCAAATAGGGCACTAACTAGGGTACCCATGTAAGGTCAATCTCTACCATTCACATAATGACACTTCTAAAACAGCAAGAAGGTTTCGTGACATAATAGAATGGGTTCGTACCTAAGGCTATAATGAAACAGTCATAAGGTCATGCAAAATGCAAACAGTGATGAAACCTAACCTATATGCCAGTTCAGACATGATACCTGAAATCGACACGAACAGGTCAATCCAATGGTTGAAATGACGCTCAAGAAGGTCTCCTACATCATCAATTAGTCCAAAAATGGTCCAAAAGGATTAGAAACGGTCCAAACTATAGAAAAGGGGGTAAAAATTTTCAAAATTTTGAAAATTTTCTATAAATAATAAAAAATTCAAAACATTATATAACATTTGAAATTTTTACCCAATTGAGCTCAGAACTTCAACATCGAATTCAAGGAGATCCAGCCAGCGGAATCCACTACCGTTTTTTCCAGGTACTTACCCATGCTCTACTCTTTCATTTTGATGCAAATTTTATCAATTTCCATGGTGTGTTTAGGATTCTAGGCTCATATTAAATACATGCCACGGACCACATCGAAATCGAGGGTTTTTCCGCATATAGGGCTGGATATACGCGGAAAATTCCCTCAAAGTCACGTACATACGCGGTTGTTTAGCAAACAATCGCGTATGCGGCCGTGCTCAATGATTTTTAAGTGTTCTAATGGATCAAACTCAAATTTTATGTGCAGGATGGTCCTAGAATGAAGAGAACGTGAACATGGTGATGTAGAAGAGGTAGTAAGGGCAGATCTAATGGCTCAACAAGCGTTACGCACATGCGGGCTTTACAAGTTTTGGTGTCTTGGTGGCTTAAGAGCCAAACCAAGACTGTTGCAGATATTAGTGGACTACTAGGATCCAGACTCAGAGTCATTCCAGATAAACGGGATGTCCCTCACCATAGAAGTGGAGGACATATATTTTATTACTGGACTTTCCCGACAGGGGGAAGTGGTGAACCTAAGTTCTCGCGGGCCCAGAGGTGGCCTGACTATAGATGAGTACATTGAAGTGTACTACTATCTGGACATAGGGAAGGTGGGGAGTCAGATCCCAACTAACTCCATACAGGTGCTGGGCCTAAATTCCATCCTACTGACACTGGGCAGGATAGCAAGCTTAGCTTCACTCCACTAGGCCTCGCGGCCTCTGATGTTCTATGCAGTGGAGTGCATGAGACCCACTGTGTATGATTGGAGCAATACGCTACTGGGCAACATGAAACACCAGATCAGTGAGTGTAAGATGAACAGAGTGCGAAACTTCGATTTCAGCAGCATACTGAGCACATTTTTCTTTGAGCGTGTTCTAGGATTGAGCCCTAGAGTTGACGTTCCTCTACACGGGGTTCGAGATCCAGCCCAACGTCGTTGGGCGGATGCGATGCACAGACTGGGTGGAGGTAGGGTGTCCAACCCCTATCCAGCTGATTTCTTTCCATGGTGGCGACGACAAATAGTTTCCATCGATGACTACCCCTATGCGGGGATAGATTTCCGGGGAGACCTAGACATGCCGCTACCACCAGGATCAGAATACGGTGACATAAGTAACGAATCTCAACCCTCTTTTAAAAAAATTTGAGTTATTTAAAAAAAAATTATGTTTTCTGATTATGTGGAATCAAAAGACATGTTTTTGGGTGACAATACATAGTGACATCTACCATATGCATGCAGATGTGGGACCACGGCGGCCTAAAGGCTTCCCTCGTCATAGACGAAGGGGAAGAGGAGACGATATCATGGGTGTGGATGCGGAGTGGACGCTCTAAAGCATTCATACCAACTTCATGAGACTGACACACATAGTACCCATGGCGCAAGTCGAGTACTTGCCTGAGGCCATGCAACGCCAGGTGGTGGGTGTACCATGAGCATTGGTGCGACTATTTCGACAGCTAGCTAGAGCCGTAGTGACGTCCCACGATCACAACCCCCCTCCTCCTCCACAGGCTTAGATACCTGGGAGTGATACATTTTGTACTACCGTGTATTTATATTTTGGTGGCTCGAGAGCCCCATTTTTGTATTATGATACTATGTATTACCACATTTTGGATGTTTATAAATTTTTTTATGATGATCGATTTATTTATTTACATATGTAAAAATTTATGTTTGTGATGAGCTTATTGTGTATGAAACAAATGCCAATCTAACACGTAGTTAGCATATGAGTCAGCAACTTGATTATTATTTCTTGGAACATGTATGTATGTTATATTGTCAAATTGCCGTTCTAACAATCTCACACGTACGAATCTTCTTAATAATGTCAGATCTCTAACATGATACAAAGCATTAAGCTGTGACACTACTAACTCCGAATCAAGTCGTGCCTCAAGAGAGAGAACACCATGTGAAATGGCATCCCATAGAAGTTCAATAATGGCACTATAATCAGCAACATTGTTTGAAGATGGCCATAAACATATGCCTCCTGAAGACAATACCTGACCCATAGGAGTATAAATCACCCAAGCAGCAGAGGATGAGTGTTGAGTGTGACAGCTTGCACCATCCGTGAATCCTATGAAGGTGGAAGATTCCATTGACATCTGCCAAAAGAAACGAAAACTAATCACAAACCCGAACACCATAAGAAAAAGACCTACCTATGCAAAACTATACAATAATATACAATAACCAGCCTTGGCTGAAAATCATGCATAGTACTTTTTGAGATAGAGCCCATTTCTAGGCTCCGCCAAGGCCGTTCCCTAATAATCCACTAACTCGTAAGCGCCCTTCTCTAACACATGTTTAACGACATAAGGACCACGCCACATGGGGTTAAACTTTCATGCCCCCAAGGGTTTGTTTGGTTGATCCCACAAAAGGACCAAGTCTCCCTCACTAAACCTCCTTAGATGGACAGACTTATCGTACTAGACCTTAACGCGACGCTTATTCACTTCTAGAGCCACCAAGGCATCTCAGCGCTGCTCATCAAGTTGCTCTATGTGGACCAAATGCTCCTCCAATGGGGAAGTGTCTGGTAAGAGCTCTATGGCTAGCTTCAATGAAGGAATCTCGTACTCAACCGGTAATACCGACTCCGCTCCATGTACAAGTTGATATGGAGAAAATCCTGTGGCAGTCTTAATAGCGGTTCTATAAGCCCACAAAGCAGGATATAACATGATGTGCCAATTTGTCTTGCTTTGTGCGATGGTTTGTTGGAGAATGGATTTGAGTGATTTGTTCACTGCTTCTACCTATCCATTCACTTAAGGGTAGTAAGAGGAGGAATACTCTTGCCTATACCCTAACTTTGATGCCAACTCTTCCATCATACGATTCTAAAAGTGCGAGCCATGGTCAGTGACAAGCTCTTTTGGAATACCAAACTGAGTAATAATCTGGTTGAATACGAAGTGTGTAGCTTTCTCACAGTTGGATTTAACTGTAGGCATAGCCTCAGGCCATTTCGTGAAGTAGTCAATAGCCACTATGATATGATGATGCCCCCCAGCTGTTGCTGGGATGCAATCCATAAAATCAAGCCCCCACTTAGTGAAGGGACCGACGGTGATGATGGGATGTAACGGGGTAGGTTGCGAGCTCATATTCCATGCAAACACCTAGCAAGGGTAGCACTTCTTGAATGCATCTACACAATCTTTAAATATCGACAGCCAAAAATAACCCGCTCTCAAGATTTTTTGGGTTGTAGAAATCCCATATAAATGACCACCACATGCCCCTCCGTGGCAATCATTCAGCACAAGCTCAGCCTCCTCATGAGTTAAACAATGACATAAAATGGAATCTACTCCATGGCGGTACAAAGTGTTATCCACTATGAGGTAGTTCTTGGATACGTGACGTAATCGTCATCGTTCATCCCGTGAGAGGTGAGTAGGGACCTTCAATGTTTGTAAATATATAATAATATTCCCATACCATGGGTCTAAAGTTATCATTAAGAAGATGTGTTCATCGATAAAAGTATCTTCACAAACCAACTCCTCGGCTTCGGTTGCGAAATCCGATATAAGCTCCGCAAAAATTAACTATTTCTTCGATTTTGCCAAAACAAACTCGAGATCGAATTCTTGCAAGATGGAAATCCATTTATTATACTTTCCCCCATTCATCCTTCGAGTCAGGACGAATTGAAATGGATTGACATGGGCTACAACCAAGGTCTGGCAAAGGAGAATATAATGTCTCAACCGTAGAACCGCATGTACGGTAGCTAAGGAAAGCTTCTCAACATGGGAATAACGGATCTCCGCATCAATAAGATTCCAGCTTAGATAGTATATGACATGCTCTTGGAGCTCCTCATCCTCTTGAACCAAAACCATACCAATCGTCTCCATGGATGCGGCCACATAAAGTAGAAAATTACGGCTATAATCTAGGGGACTAATCACTAAGGCCAATGCTAGGGCTCGCTTGAGCGCATCAAAGGACTCCTGGGCTTGCTCATCCCAACAAAAGGTGGTGTCCTTCTTCAAAAGATGCATAAAGCCTCTAGTCAAATTGGAAAAAATGAAAATGAATCTCCGTAAGAAGTTTGCCATGCCTTGCAAACATTGAAGATGTCTAATGTTTTTTGGGGGAGACAACTGAAGTATTGGCTCAAACTTCAAAGGGTCTACTCTTATACCCTCTTTGGAAACAATGAATCCTAATAAATGACCAGACTTCACACAAAAGATGCACTTGTGAGGATTTAACCTAACCAAATAATGGCGGCACCTTTCGAATACTAACCTCAAATGATAGGAATGACACATTCTCATATGAGAATGAGCAGCAAGGTCATCCAAAAACACTTCGATAATCAATTTGAGATCATGGGAGATCAAGGTCATAGCCCGCTGAAAAGTATCTCGGGCGTTCTTAAGGCCAAAAGGCATTTTCTGATATGCAAAGGTTCCCCAAGGACAAATAAATGTAGTCCTATGTTGGTCCTCGGGTTTAATTTGTATCTGATTGTATCTGGAAAATCCGTCCATAAAAGAAAATACCTCGCTACCCGCACATTCATCCAAGATTTGATCTATAAATGGTGTGGGGAAATTATCTTTAGGACAGGCACGATTCAAGTCACGGAAATCAGTACATATGCTGATCGCTCCCTGCTTCTTATGAATCGGAACGGGGTTTGAAACCCACTCTATCAAGGGAATGGGATAGATAAAACCGGCTTTCAACAATTTCTCTATCTCTGCCTTAATCGCGGGTGCTTTCCTAGGATTCACTCCATGCAAGCGTTGTCGAACAGGCTTAGCATTGCGATAATTTTTAATATCGTGTTCAACAATGTGAGGGTCGATACCTGGCATTTCATCGTAAGACCAAGAAAAGATATCACAAAATTATCTAAACAGCTCGATGTATTCTTGAATCTCAGCATGGGAACATTCTGCCCCAATATAGACATTCTCTATCCTTCCAGGATCACGAGAGATATTGATAGGAATGGTAGGAGACATATTCGCCATGTTCCCATCAGCCATCAGACCAAGAGAGCTTAATGGAACCATGGGACTACCGATTCTCTCACTAAGAACCTCCCTAAAGTCCTCACACTCCAAGCAGTCAAGCTCGGGAAGAAAATAAGATCTATGATGCAACTCTTTCCAAGGTGGCTCAACCCCTGACATGGCCTCAATAATCGCTTCGTCTGAAGGAAAAACACTATCAAGGAAGGCATGCGAGTGAGAAGACTGAACTGGCCATGCAGGCAGCACATATGGGTCCTCCTCCTCTATCCATGAAGAGGAAGGACTAGGCTCTGCAACACACCCAATATTAGCTTGATAAGCTACCATAATTGCAGGCAACGGCATGTCCGTCACGATGGGCTCACTTGAAGTATTTGGTGTAGGAAGAATCCAAGGATCTTGCATATGACTCATGTGAAAAGACACCGATCTCACAGATGTTGAAGCCTCATCGGAACTAGACCCTATCATAAGGACAGGTGCAGGGCAACTAAAGCTTCCCATAAGGGATGGATACATGCCCACACCCACACTCCTAGTTGCCAGCTGAGAGTTCTCTACAATCGGGATCGAAGCTCCCGAAGATGCGGTAACTAAAATATTCTTGAATGACATTTGATCAATCGTAACTATCTTCCCATTAAATGGAAAGCATACAACACGAAATACTGAAGAAGCTACAGCTTGCATACTGTACATCCAATTCCTACCCAGCAAGAGATTGTAGTCAAGGGGCGCATCAACCACCTCGACCTCTATCGCAACGGTCTTCCCTCTCAAATGGACCTTAAGGGAAGGAAGGATCCCATGCAACCTAAATGATCTCCCATCAAACGCAGTCAACATGGTAGTGTATTTAGACAACTCAGGGGAACCTAAACCCTTCCAACATGATAAAGACATCACAGAAACAGCAGCGCCTTCTTCAATCACAGTGCGTTTGACGGTCATGTTAAGACATTCTACATGTATCAAAAGAGACACATAGTAAGGCAAGCGAGGCTGAAGTCCTGCGGTTTCAAATTTAATCACGGAAGAAGAATTATCATCATTCACACCAAGGGCAGAAATCAAATCCTTCCTTTGCGAAGGACAACTCTGAAGTACTTCTAGTGCAGACATCGCACAAGGAGTGTGGCACAAATCCTTGACAACAGAATAGTTTTGGGTGGCTCAGGCATTAGGATTGTGCCCCAAACACTTAATGAATCCCTTAGGAATGTGAGTTGCAACTTTAGGTTTATCCATAGGTTTTTCAATATGCAGAGTCCCTGGTGGATCAAGTTCCTTTCATGGGTTGGGTTGTGACGAACCATAGTCCTTCGCATGGGTCACAACCTTCGTAGCACGCACCATGTTAATGCAACCATGACCACTACCCTCTGACGGATCTTGATCACCACCAGACTGACCATGGGTCCTCGATTTCATGTTTTGATTGTGAGGCGAAGGGCTAGTCAGCACATCTAGGCCTTATGCTAAGAATATCGAGGCTTCATCGATATGAGGGCACAAGTAAGTGAGGTGATCGCCCTTACACAACTTGCAAGGAAACTTAACCTTACGTTTAGATTGCTTGTCCCCCCCAGCATTTTAGGTGTTCTTGTCATTAGTATTAGCATTTTCATTCCTATTCCCACCCTTACGATTGTTCTTACCCTTCTTTTTATTCCTTCTAGGTTTCTAGTTACCCTTCTGGTCCGACGATTGCACCGAAAGCACACTCGCTATTTGGGTGGGTTGAGAGGAACTCGTGGCTTGTTTTGAAGCAGATTGGTTGATTGACAATTGACTGACCTGTTTCACAACCGAATCCGTAGGTTTATCACTCGCACAACCAACAATGCCATTAGCATGTGGTCCAGGTTTAACTTTGGAGTCGAAACTAGAATGCAGAGCATTGGGAATGATCTCATATAACAAACCGGATTGAGCATAAATCAAATCTAGTTCCTGCGCCCTAAAAATGACTTGTTCCTCATTTTGCACTCCGGATGTAGAAACAACCTTCTCTATATAAGGCAATAATGACTTAAGAAACCATTCAAGGAGGAATTTCGGTAGTATAAAGGCTTTAATCAACTTCTTCCGTCTACGCCACTCTTGGATATGGTCCGAGATATGCGTGGCTTTATCCTGCCGAAATGTCGACAAGAGTTCCATACCAATGTCGTAACGCACTGGGAGCTAGAAGTGGTTAAGGAAAGTCATCGCTAGGTCATTGAACAAATCGAATGCCCCCCTAGGTAACTCTATATACCATTTCACGGCAGGCCCTATAAGGGTGCATTGAAACAGCCTTAAACGAATCGAATCTTGGTGTAAGGAATTTGAAGAGCACCATAGGTGAAAGATAGTAACATGTTTGCTTGGATCCTCTCTTGGTTTGCCCTCAAATTTGGGTATGTTAGAGGGAAGCTTAGTAGGGACAGCCGGCCAAGCCGGGTCATGAGATAGAGGATCGTTCGTCAATCTCGACAAGTTAGGAATATTTAGCGTTGCGATGAAAGGGAGCCTAGGATGAGCAGGTTGGTGCACCGCTCCCTGATAGTTTTGATTCACATAGGTCTGATTACCATAACCACCATGGCCTTGACCATAGTGCCCTCCTCCCGTTTGACCCATGTGGGGTGGTATGGAAGCACCATAATGTGGTGTACCTTGACTATTCGGGGCTACAAAGCCACAATTTGGAGAGTAAGTGGGTTGTTGATACCCGTACCCATAAGGTGAAGAACCCTATCCATACTGCATCCCATAATAAGGTCCATAATTCATCGCATGAGATGTCCCATGAGACACTCCGTACGTAGGAATATATGCTCTAGAAGTAGGAATATACATTCTGGAACTAGGAATATACACTCCGAAAGTAGTAACATGACCTCTAGAAGTATGAACACGACCTCCCAAAACAATGGGCAGTACTTGAACCTGAGACACAACTGGTCGAGTAATAGCAGCACGGACATGACTAGTAGCAACATTTCGGCCCGAAGGCCCACGTGAATGAGGTGGAGGGTGAACATTCAAAGAACAAGGAACCGAGGATGAAGGGATCTGTGAAACTATGTAAGTGGTGTTCCCTATAGTCACTTGTCTTGGATCTGGTATCCTAATAAGATCACTAAACCTAGGTCTAGGAGGAATATGTGATGTAGCTTCCACCGTCGGGATGGAAGGTACAATGTGACTTGTGCTCCCAAACCTCTCCACATGCTAAGGAATAAGAGTGCCCCCAGGCATAGTGTTAGGCTCAAACTTTGACTCGACATGAAATGCCAAATCATGTGTGGGCATACCAGACATACCATAACTACCATAACTAGTGCTTGCGGGTTCATAATAAGTCTCATCTTTCGGCATGCGATACCGGTGATGCGTCAATGGGGGATCAACACTAGAGTAAGTAGGTCTATCATGAAAATTACCTATCTCAGAAATTACATGACCTAACTCAGTCATATCAGGTGAAGGATCATATGTAGGAGTAAACTCCCCATCTTCCACTTGAATGGGAGAGGGTGGTTCAGGAATACCTTCTTCATGGTCTCCCGTCGTGTGTGAATCAATGTGCGAAGTAGTCCACCTGGACTGTCTATCTCTCTCTCCCAAAGGAGGAGGATATGTAGAAGGTGGAAGTCCTGCTAAACGATGAGAATGACAAGGAGCCGCACCTGAATCCATAATGACTCAAAAAATGTAAAAAGACTCTCTAACTACGCAAACCCTAGGCAAGCTAGCGTGCACAAAGCATACACCAATAAAATATAAAGCCAAACACAAGCAATCAAGGGTAGGATAAATGAGCTCCCGAGTGAAGCAGGTAAGTCTCTCCTAGGAGAGGCTTGAAACTCCCATACACAACAAGCAGAGGTACGTAACCAATTATTGTGGTCCTTAGCTTCAACGCGTAAAGTGACTGTGCTGTCCAACCCCAACCTGGCCGGGACACCCGTAGAATAACCCCTGCAGAGTACCCCCTCGATATCCTAGGTAAGGCAACTAAGGTCACCTCAATATAATCAATGCTCAGGCGGACAGTCGCAGGCGGGATTGACCGTATGGGTAGGGTATCAAACCCCAAAACTCTCGAAAGAGCCCCCAAATACGAATACAATCCTGGAAATATCTCTGGTGCTACTCAATTATGACTAGGGGTCATCCCAATCAATAACCGCTCACATCGCCTCGTGCTTAACTCCCTTTTGAGAGGAGGATCTTGAGAAACACCAATTATACCAAGGAATTTCACACTCTCACCTGGACAGACACATACATGTTGTTGTTTAGTGGTGTTGGAGAATTTACTCACAATAAACTATTCCAAGACCCTAAAACCCAATCTTGTTGGTGAACCCTATCAAATAAAATAGTGTAGTTCATTTTATTTAAGCGTTGATTTTAATTGGCTCTATTACTCAAAAAAAGGTAGATGACCGTGCAACCAATGGTATTATGACACAACATGAAGCAAAATGCACACCTAACAATCAATGCAAATGCATTGTGTCCATGAAAAACAGGGTATGCTACTATGTGAAATGCACAATTTTCTTCAAATGATAAATGCAAGCTTTCCTATATGAAATCCTGACTAATACTTCAATGCAAATCTAGTGCAAGTACTATGCAAAATGCAAGATGCAATGCATAATGATAATCAAATATTTTTGGATTTTTTGAAATAAAAAATGAGATACTAAAGCAAAAGAATGATTCTACAACCCCCATACTTTGCAAGAACAATCAAGCAACACTCAAGCAAAGTACTAAGGTAAAATAAATCTAATGCACTAATCCCAAAACAAAAAATCGAAAATGCAATGACATGAACATTCTTCAAAAATGAAATTTTACCCTGAAACAAAACGTCTCTGGTCAGAAATAGAGGTGTATATAGACTCTAGCAGTATCAAAGGAGACTCGGCAATCATCAAAATTCAGCCAGCAATAATCAATATTCCTCTAGAAGGCAAAACTAAGGGCATATGCGAATGTTCACAGTAAACCCGCATGTGTACGCAGATATAGCAGTGAAACCCATGTATATACGCGACTATGAGTTAAAAACTGGTGTACAGGAAGAAAAGTGCATAAAAATAAAGGCAAATAGACAAGCTGAGACCAACTTCACACCAATCAAACACTACCAGGATAACATGCCCCCAGACTCGACACAGAAACAGAGAAAAAAGAGCAATTCAAAGTCATTGAATGCCGATAGAAACCCCCAAAGGACAACTACGAGGAACTCCCCAGTGGAGTCACCAATTCTTTTATGGAGAGAAATTCCTATGGCTTGGGGTACCACAACAGACAGCTTGACTCCAGAAATCAATCATTTCCAATATGCAAGAGAAATCAAATATCTAACACTAAAGGATCAAAACTCGTACCTTATTCTAGACGGTTGAAGTAGATCCTCGTTGAGCTTTCCAACTTCAGCTTGAATTGATGAATCACTTCCTCAACAATAAGTAAACAAGACAAGCATACTATATATATGGGTGTTAGATCTACTC
>LPNX011200463.1:55609-92082 GCA_001517045.1 Pseudotsuga menziesii
GAATTTGAAATCATCCATGGATAAAATATTCATTCAAACATACATTATTGGACAAGAAAAGATATTTCTATTAATATAAAATCATAGATTACAATGAATACAACCTCTGTCGGCACGTCTGCGAATCGGAGAAACTGAATCCCCCACTTGGGCCTCCACCACCTCAATCCTCCATCTCTCGATAGCAAGCTCACAAGCAAAAGGCAAGCTTGGGAAGAACACCAAAGTGCTCCAAGGGACAAAGGGATGAAAACTCAAGCACAAGTTCCAGCAACAATAGACTATAGTTTCTTTGATCTCAATTCTCTTATGCCTTCAATGTATCCAAAGGGTTCCTTATATAGCTTTTCAATGGGGTAATGAAAGGTCAAATCCGAGCGATCTCAAGGCATATGGAAGGCCAGGAGACAAGTGAGTCGGATCCATGTCAAGGAAAACTCCAAAAGGATTTGGATTTTTGTACACATCCCGATGTACACGGTTTTAGAGGTCAAACCCGCGTATATACACGATAAGGGGTTTAAAAGTCGCGTATAGAAATTTTCACATGTTTTTAGGGATGGTCTAGGAAACATCAAAGGACAAAAAATGGTCCAAGGGGTCTAAGGAGTCTGCATAGGGACAAGGGAAGGCCATACAAGTGTGATTCACCTTGTGTGGTAAAATCAGCTATAACAGTACGAAGCATAATGGAATTCTAATTCCAATATGTTGAAACAGTAGAACAGCTAGGGACAAGAAATATAATGGCACAAGAGGAATAAGTGCAAAAAAGTTGTTACCTCATTTTGGAAGGTCTTGGTCCAAATAGGATCTTTAGGTTGACCTTGTCTACATTCAGTTAAGTCTTTCAAGGCATGGTTCTGCACAGAACAAGACTGAAAACAATTAAGAGGAATGGCAAGGAAATCCAGGTTTATAATTCAATGAAACAATGCATCCACTTCAAAGATAACCATGGAATGATAACACCATATCCACATAATTAATGTGAGCTTGATAGTGGATACAAATTTTACAATCGCACCTGAGATATTTCATTAGGTTGCCTAGCATTCAAATGTTTCCCATGTTTAGAATTAGGCAAAATAGCAGGAGATTTCCTGCTCATTTCAGAGAAAATCTTTCCTGAATTAACTCTAACTGTAGATATACCATGACTTTGGGACATACTACGACATTGTTGGATTCTAGCTTCAAATTTTTTGGATTCAACCTTTGCATCCTTGCATCTTAAGCATCCTAAAGGTTGAATTTTTGTTTCAAGTCTTTCTTCCCCAACTTGACCATCCTTAGATTGGCATGAATACTGCACCAAAGAAAGATCACACTCGTTGGTAGACTCTTCACTATCACCTGGGAACACACCACCCTATGAGAGCACACACTCGTCAATTGTAGATGAAACAAAGTCAAGGCCAATCTCTGAAGTCTTGACCTTGAACTCATCTTTCTCAGTCTCTTTTTCATCTTTGTTAAAAACTTTTCCTATCATGCATGGCACATATAACCCTACTATTGTTGCTTCCTTGACATCCTTTTCAAGGTTTTCAAGATAACCAAGTTTTCCTCCACCTGGGGTGCTAGGATTCCCTACAATAAAATAGCCTAATAAATGTTATGGTTACTCTCCACCAGCTACAAGGATATTAAGTGTTCAGTAAACTATTTTAATTTTTAACGTTTAGCTCCATGCCATTATCAATATATAGGAGTAACTGTTCCCTTGGAAATATTTTTGTCAGTATCTGTTATTTCACTCTAAACTTCAGAATCTAAATATACCCAAATAAATTAAATTATCTTGCTTCGTACTTTCCAAGTCATTAAGCAAAGAGTTAAACTTTTAAAGCCTGTCCTTTATTTAAAAAGAGTAAAAATACCATGTTAACAAAACATTTTCATATAGGCTGGAACATAACAGAAACATATATATGACCCAAAGATGAGCATATCAAACCTAAACTGAGAACTCTATTGCATGTTAATTATGCAACTTCAAATGACTATGAGAACCAATTTTACAACTACTTGAATCTGAAGTCATGATGCATTGCTCATTACAAGGTTTTGGTTGCCCTCCATTTTGTGTTGTTGCTTCAAATGTTGTGCAGCCTACATTAACACTGATTTTAGCTTCCTGGTTGATAAGATAATCTTTCTCATCATTATCATTCTCTATTTTCATGTCGGTTCTAGCTGTTTTAAAACTATGTTTAGATTTCAAGTTCATAACATTGTATTTAGTAAGACTATTTGGTATTTCTATGCTAGTTTTGGTTACTTCAACATTCTTTCCAAAGTTTGGATTCATATGACCAGTCTGCTGAGTAAGATTATCCTCTATTTCTTCACTAGGCCCTAGTGCTTTATCACTCCCTTCAGATTCCTGGTTCATAAGACCAATTTGTCTAGTATGATCACTATCCATATCCATGCTAATGACGACTGCTTCACCACTATTTTGAAATTCTAGGTTTGAGTGTTCAATTTGCTTAGCACAACCATTCACCATCTTCATGCTAAACTGAGTAGTTTGCATTTCTTGCTGATAACCATCAGTCATAATTTTTTCAACAGGAAATGTTAAATTATTAAGTTTCTAATGATAGGTGGCTTCTAGTGTAAGCTGAGCCGCTTTATCATTCTTTCGCATTTCTCTGCCATTGGACCATTCTTGTTAATATCTCCATTCTCTACTGCCATGCTCATTTTGGTTATCTACACAACTTGTCTACAAGCAGTAAGCATACTTTCTTGTACATTCAATGTCAATTCATTAGACTGTTGTATAAAAGATGGCTTCTAACCTGCGGTGATTTGTTGAGTGCCCACTAAAAGAATAACGAGCAATGATTTCCCTCTTTATACTTTCAGACTTGATAGTGAAACTAAAGACATTGCAGAACAAAAATTCATTTCCAAGTTCCAACACAGTTTTACTATACTCCGGCATTAGCTATCCAGTGATCAAATTTTTAGATTTCTAACTGCTCACCTTGTGGGAAGGTAAGGATTCTAATGAAGTAGAATTATTTTCAATATCTAAGTTGTTCACGGCACCACTTTCATTCAAGCTAGCAATGACAGATTTGTCAAAATGAAATTTCTCTGATTTTGTCAATAATGAAACATTCAGATCCTCGACATTTTGGAGGGTAACAAAATCAATGCCAAGTGATTTTACAATTTTTGATCCACTATTATGATAGTAGATGGCTTGATCACATGAATTTTCATCTTGTAGGTTGGCAAGAGGCAAAACTTGCAATGTCTGCACTGCTGCCTCTTCACAACCTGGGGAATTGGAATTACATGATACATAGAACGAACTTCCAACAAACAACTTATTTTCAAGTGATGATTTTTGTTCGTGTGATTTAGATTTTTTTTCTTTAAATTAGCTAGGTTAGACCCTCTCTTACTCTTACCGTCTGCTCTACCCTGCCTCTATCCTCCCGCAGAAACATACCCTATGTTATAATGCTATACTAATGGTAGGTTTTGAACAATTCTTCATGAACCTTGAACTTTGTACTTGTAAATATAACTCCACACCAAAATACGAGACCCAGGTCTTAGTGAGGCTCTTATATTCCATTGAAGAAGAAACACATCCCATGTGGGGAGTCAGAGTGGAAGGCATAAACATGCCATAGGGCCTGAAGGGAATTGGAACTTAAAACTAATTCATAATCAGATAATCAGGGCAGGGCACTTTCACATTCCACTCAAGCAGGATGGAGACATGATTTATTACCCTTACAAAGAAATAGTTTCATGTAGGCAGTTCAAATGGGGAATATGAACCTCATCATGATTTTCTCTATCCTTTGCTTCATCATAAATGTGCATTTCATGGTAAAGTAAATTCCTTCATTTTGAAAGTCACAAATCTTGATAAGAATGTGCCTTTATGCAACTATGCATTATAAGAACACTGTAGAATACTAGTCTCTCCAACCTTTTCGATAGGTTTAGTCAATCTCAAAAGATTACTAGAATCTAAATTTTAGTGTAGCCTTATTTTAGGTGACCATACATTTTAAGGAAAGTCCAGTTCTTATCAATGGTTATTTCTCTCTGTGAACTGTTGTCCAATCATCATGGAAGCTGTTTCAGATCCTGTACATCTCAACACAGAGCTGATATATATTTTGTTATACCTAATAGTTTGCAAGTTTTTCAAGTTTAATTCATGCTTAACCAGTTGTATTGCCTTTCAAATAATTGGTAGCATCACCTAGAATACAAATATACAACCCTTTAAAGGTTTCTCTAAAGACGCAATGTTGTAGGAGCAAGGTATTTCTATTTATATTTGCAACATGACTCTTTAATTATTGAATCCACTATTAGGTGCCCTTATAGCCAAGGAATAATGATTCACAAAGCATAACTCCTCCATACAAAATGGTACCTTTGAAACAGTATATGATTAAATGCTAAATACTTGCAATACTTGCAATTCCCCAAGTCAAAATACTTGCAATTATTTGAATTCTAGGTCTAGAGATCATTTTTGCAAGACATTACGGTGCATATGGAGTCAAGACTCTAATTTTGCAAATGATAATTGTTGAGTCTCCATTAGCAATAAGTTTTTGAATCTGCCTGGCTCTTAGAATGTTTATCACTTGATTTAAAGCTAAAATAGTCTTCACAATAAAATAGGCTTCACAATAAGAGAAGAAACCTTTTGCAGTTTGTTCACAACCATAGACCTGCTTATTATGGAACCTTCTCAAATAAAAGGTGAATATACTTTGCATAATTTTAAGTTTATTAATTATCAAAGCAAAAAATTGTGTTTTAATTTTGATAGCCCATAATGAGGAACATTTGAAACACCTTGAAGCTCATGGATTCTTAATAATGCAGTAGACAAGAGGGAAAGTTTTGTTTCTAACTCTTTGTTTTTGATGCAGTGATGGCATTGGGCTTCGAAATCCTTTCAGGAAGGATTCTTCTTTGGACTATGAGAATGATAGTGATGAAGAATAGGAAGAGGTACTCATCACTAAATCTCTTTGGTAAGAGTATTTGTAGTATTTTTACTAGCTTTAGTTACAGGGAAAATTGTACATATCTCTCAGGAATTAGTTTATCATAAATACTAGTTACTAGTAAGTTGTAATAGTAATAATTATGTAGTTTGTAGATTGATATCTATCATAAATTTGTTTGAATATCATCATTGTCAAGCAATAACAACTTCTTAAAGGGTGCTAGCTCAATGGTAGAGCACCTGCCTAATTATAGGCAGGAGGTTGGTGGTTCGATTCCTCCGTGCCCTATCATAAATTTGTGACTACAAAAATGACTAAATTCGCATATATACGACTATTAGTAGCTAATTTCCTGTATCTATTAGTAGCTAATTTCCTGTATCTTAGTCGTATTTCACCTAGTCATTAATATGTTAACATCTAGTAGTTTATTTAGTCATATATTTGGTCATTAATGGTTGCAATCAGTGACTAAATCAACGACTAAATCAATGACTAACTCAGTGACTAAATCAATGACTAACTCCATGACTAAATCAATGACTAAATCATTAACTATCAATGACTAAAACAATGACTAAATCATTGACTAAATCATTGAATATCAATGACTAAATCATTGTCTATCAATGACTAAATCAATGACTACTAAGTCAAGCTATTAATGACTAGTGAAATATGACTAGCTATAAGATAGTGGAAATTTGCTACTATTAGTCACCGACTAAAAAATAGTCGTTTATAGCCTGATTTTAGTCATTAATTTCTCATTTTCTACTAGTAAAATATACTACCACGCTTCGGCCAATCAGCCCACAGGAAGCTATATCCATGGCCCTCTGGAAAGTTGCTCCAGCATTGATAAGTCCAAAGGGCAGCCTTCTATACGCAAAATTCCCCCACTTAGTTCTAAATGTAGTCTTCAATCTGTCTTCTTTTGATACTAATACTTGGTTGTAACCCGAGAAACCATCTAGCAGAGAAAATAGTTTCGATCCTGTGACCATCTACAGTATTTGTTCCATGGGAGGGACTGGGTAGTTGTCTTTATCGGAGGCATGATTCAGGTTTCTAAAATAAACACAAAGTCTGATTTCTCCTGACTTTTTCCTCACTGGTACTAAGTTCGAAACCCATTCCGAATGTTTGACTTTAAAGATAATTCTTGCATCAAGTAGCTTCTTCACTTCGCTTTGAATCAGAGTTTCCAACTTCGGATGCATTTTTATTAAAGGTTGCCTATATGGCTTGACCCCTGCTTTGATCGAAACAATATGTTGTATAATCTTGGTATCATATGTTTTCAGATCTTCATATGTCCAAGAGAAAACATCTTTGTATTGTTTGAACAAGTTAATGAATTTGTGTCTTTCTCTAGGTGAACAACACTTTCCCAGGTTTACATATTTAAGCTCAGCTTCTGATCCCAAATTTACCAGCTCAAATTGCATAGATGAGATGTGCATTTTAACATTACTTGGCCTTCTAAACTTGTTATTCAAATCGAAATGTCCTTCCAATGTTCTAACTCCTTTAGGTATAAAGTTTTCGCTTCGAAGGTTCACTTGATGTTCTTCTTCATCAATTACTGCTCCCTTGAAACTCTCATAATTTGTTAGAAATTCTAGGATCTGCGGGTCGTCATCGAATACTCTTAGATTCGTGATATTATCTAGTATAGTAGGCCTGAAAAGTAATTCAATAGAACATCGATTATTAGTTGGAACAAGCCTGGCGACTGACGTAGCTAATAAATCATACGCTGCATTTCTCAGTCTTGGAATTGAAAATATATTAAATGCATTGAAATTCATTAACAAATCCCATACTTCGCTTTGGTAACCTTTTATATGTGGGGATAAACAATGTATTGTATTTCATACTTGTTTGACAACAATTTCAGAATCTCCATAGACTTTTAAATTCTTAACCTTCAACTTGATTACCTTTTTTAATCCTTGTATTAATGCTTTGTATTCAACTATATTATTTGTGCATTCAAATTCTAATCTACATGAAATAAATTGTTTATTTTTTCCTAGATCCATTAGGATACAACCAGCTCCTGATCCTTCATGTGTTTTTGAACCATCAAAATATAGTATCCAAAACTTATCTACTACATCTACTGAACTATTTCTACTTTCTACATATGAAACTAGACTAACTATGTTACTGCCAACATTATTTGCCCATGAAGACCGAAGGAGATCAGGTTGTGTATCTGATCCATTTTAGGCTTCTTCATCTTGGTAATTTCCTGGTTCTAGCTCATTGAGATAATTTCCCAACACAGGGTGCGAAAAATTCACTGGCTCATTCTTCCCTTCTAATTGAGTCACATTGTGTCTCATATCTAGCTCTCTCATTACTTTAATCTAATTTGGCATCCTTGATAGGGTAACCATAAATGAGACCAATTAGTTGCAAAATATCCATCGAGTTTTGATGACCAGTCTCGACTCAATATTAATCCATAAGCTTCTGGTATGTCATCCACCATGATGTCTATGAATTGACACACTCTCTCATCTGCAGATAAACGTATTAGCACGTCTTCCATTTCTCCTACCACTTTCATAGTCGTTCTGTCCAACTGTATTATCTTGCCATCAGATGGCTTAGGTTGGCCATTTTTCCCTTTACACACTAACAAAGGCATAACTTTAGCAGATGCTCTTGAGTCAACCAAACAGTTGTGCACATTATGATTGAAAATTTCAAATGTGAGCAGAAAAGGTAAAGTTTTGGATTTGGACTTCCCACCAATACTAGCTTCGTTGATTTCTTCTTTTGACTGAATGTTTTCTTGGGGTTTGTTGGTTGGTGGGTTTAATGCTTCCAAAAGTTTCTTCTTTTGCTGGGGTAAACTACACATCTCAAACAAATAAATATTAGCTTTGGTCTTCTTGATGTCTTCTATTATATCGTACCCCATCTCATAGTCTGTTGAGTTTTTCTTCACACCTTCTACTTTTCTTTCAGCATCCTTTACGGGCTTACTCACAGCTAGACTATTCTATCTAGTTATGACCAAATCCAGTATGAGTTGGACTAGAGTGGTATTTATGAATTTCTTCAAGTATTCATGAATTCATTTAATTTTGGGTAGCAGTGTGTTATCTTCAATTATTGAACCTTTGCTCCTGGTTGTGACATTAACATCCAACAATTGTATCTCTTCATTAGGTTCTTCTTCTTCCAAACCAAGCATAGGTGCACAATCCCACAAGACCATGGTAGTTTCTTCCGGTGCCTCCTCTAATTCATGCATTTTTTCTTCCTCATCCATGTGTCATCCATAGGTTCAGTTAACTTAGAATCAAGTAAATGATTCATAACTAAAGTGATAGAATTAATCCATTGTGGGAATTTTTTTCAGAATGAGGCTGCTGATGGAAAGTGCAGAAGTTATCCATCCCAACTTCAGTGAGATTCATGACAGAAGGACTATTTGTAGGAGGTTGTGAGGGACCACTTTCATATTTTCTCTTATAATAGGGCTTGAATTCCTTCTTGGTTTCCCTTTCCTTTTCCATATCAACAATCTTACTGGATAGCTTCTGGACCATCTTGACTACTTCCTCCAATTCATGTGATCTTTCGTCCTTGGGTCTTGTTAATAACAAAGGCTTCTTATTATTGAAGGTCTTTGTTTCTTGCTCCATCGAATACTTGTTTACACTTTCTAGCTCAGCCCCTATCTTCTTAGCCTCTTCATATGTTGCAGCCAAGGTGGCTTTAACTGATCTTTTAGCAAACATGGCCATTTTAGGGCCAAGAGCTGATGTGTAATATTCTATTAAAGTTTCTTCGGTGTGTTTTATGGCTGAGATGAATTTTTTTAATTGAGCAAAAAACCTATGGGTAAATTCCTTCACATTTTATTTATTTTCCTTCTTCAGAACTAACAGCTCTTTCATCAAAGAGACAGTGGTCCCAATCAGTGATTAAATTGGCATGTAAACCAAAATACTAGGACATTGCTTTTCCTTTAAGAGTATGAGGAAACAACCTACAAGCCAAATCCTAATGTTCAACTACCAATGCTTCCAAAACCAGGAAAAAACTCTATAGATTATCGTTCGCAGATGTGCCTTCCCCTGGGTCAAATCTTGGCAACGCCTTTTCATAATTCTGCAACAAAGCATGCACTGGAGGAGCTAAGTTTAATGGTGTTCTAGCCCTCCAAGCTGGTGCAGGTGGATTAGACTGATTTTCATTAGGGTTTGGAGGTACATTTTCAGACATGATCGGTTTTAGGAGAGTGAGGTGGAGATTGGAAAGGAGTTTGAACAGGAGAATCAGGTCCCAACTAGTCAAGGTGTTGTTCAATCTCTTGCAAGGTTAAATTTACCAACTCTTCAAAATCTCCGACCAGTAGAGAATCCTCTAGGTGAGGACGTTCTTTCTTATGAACTTGTCTTCTAGGTAGGGCAGGAATATTTGGCAATACTCCTAGCTTCTTTGCATATGATCTTGTGATTCTTCTCAAATGATCTACTACTTCATTAGAAACAGGATAGAGACACTCTATATCGTCTGACTTAGGTTTAACTTTTCCTTCAGGTCTTGGTCTCTTAGGAAAATTAGTTTGAAAACTATCACCAGTAGAATGTTCTCAAGGAAATGGATTTCCTCGGCCATCCATGCACTAGCATCCCTCCTTCTAGTGCCAAAACCGTTGAGGCTTGGAAAATACTAGGTACCGATAGTATGGATTCTCCCCAATAACCGCTCCCAATTAGTTCGCTTATTGTTTGGTATGGGGAATCCATACAGTTTACGGTCTGGATACCATAGAGTTAAGTAACGGTTTAAATATGTTTTACTAGTTGCGGCCCGATCCACAGTTTATGTGTATTTTATTTTTATGTTTTATAATGATCTGCAAGTGCCTAAATTTAAATACAATTTGATTTGGAAGAAAAGGTTTCACAATGTGATGTGTAGGTTCTTACCTCCTGTCTTATCTCCTTTGTTCCTAAATCACATAAAGCAAGTGACAACTAAGCTAAACCTATCTAATACTACCTAACCTATCCCTAGGGAGCAAATTATTATTTATGTGAGCAATGTACTGTATGATATGCATAAAGAATATTACAGGTAGCTGATATAATTCAAAACACATGAATACATGAGAAAGATAAACAAAGAGATAGCTCAGTGTTGATTAAAACATTCATTACTCAATTTGTTGCATAAGCTTCATCAAATAACAGGAAATCGTTCATAACATAGAAGTAATTCAGAAGTCAAAACGATCTCACAGGTTTGCAGAGTAAGCTGAAACATAAATAATTCTAAATTCAACCATCCACACAGCATGCATTTGAAACTTGAACAACTCCTTCTCCAACAGAAATAAAATCAGTCCTTCTTTATTATAAAAAGAAATAGTTCTTCTTACATAAATCCTTTCACATAAGAGAGCATGGAAAATTCCTTTCTCATTTGATTTTACCTATACCTATACATTTCCAAATGACCTTTGATCTCTCTGCCCTTTGGGCTTCCTTCACAATTTGGTTACAAAAAGGAATTGTCATCTAGTGTACTTGCTAATTAAGACAAAAATACAAATATTACAAAATAGGGTTCCCAGGTGTCAATAAGACAAAATAATTTATGTGGACATGGGTAACTCATCAATAAACTGCTTCCATGCCATAGCAACCGTAACTATTTTCTCAAAGTCTGATGGCTCTAAAAATCTGAAAGTAACTTCGTGCTTGGTAGCCTGAGCCTTTATATTAGCCATTCTAGCTGGAAGTAATCGGAGCTGATATTCCAACCGATAGTTGTTCACTGTTGCTTGAGCAATTACACCTTTAAGCACCTTGTCATCCAAACTTTTAATCTGTTGTATGCCCAACTCATCTTCCTGCAATCTATCATGCAATTGTTTCAAATGGTCTTCATGTATAGGAAATTCATCTAACCTTTTCTTTGATGATGTTTGGCACCTGTTGTGAGTTATAAGAACCTTCTCACAAAACTCTATGCACTGGTCCTTAGTTTTCTTGAATGCCTCTAACAACTTCTCAACAACTTTATTACCAAAACCTATCAATTTGTATTCAAGTTGAATTCTCGCTGAATCTTTGACTGGTGTATTTGCTGAGGGATCCTTGATTGTTTCCAACCATGCCAATCTTCCTTGAATGATTTCCATGATATTCTGAGTCTTGTCTTTGAATTGAGAAGCTATGACTAATATTTCTTCTAGTCGAGCTTCTACTTTCCTGACCTTCAAAACCTCCTCTGCGATCTGGACCCGCATCTAATATATTTTGCTTCTGAGCATAAGAGCATGTGTTTTCAAAGGTGCTATGTCTGTTCTTTGTTCGTTTTCTACCTTAAACAAAACTTCCAACGAGCTATTTTGAGCCTCTAGTTCCACCACTTAGGCTTCATATTGTCTTGCCTTCTGTTCAGCTGTAGAATTCTGTGTTTCCAACTATGCAATTTTATTTTCCAACACCCCTTTTTCTTTAATCAGGTTCATGTTGGACTGCTTCAAAGTTTCTTGTTCTTCTCCCATATTTTGGTAATCTTGCTGCAACTTTTCATAGTCTGAAAGAGTATCTTCATACTTCCTCTTGGATTCTCTGCAAACACTTTCCTCTTTCTTAAAAACCGCTTTCATCTCAACCATTTTTCCCTTGAATAGCTCAAGGGTCTCTATGATTTTGTCAATATTGTGAGAATTTGCATATACAGATGCAATGCCCATGGAATCCATTTTCTTTGGATTATCTTCAACATTTTTCACAACTGTTCTCTCTGTAACTGTGGTGACCGAGGGTCGGTATCCCCTTTTTAGAGTCTTTTTTGTTCTCCAAACAATTGAATTCGTTTTGGGATTAAACTGTACGTCCTCTAGACATGCCACATCATATTCTTTGAATGGGGTAAATGGTACTAATCCCATTTCAACTATGGGAAGATGGCCTCCTGTAAGTATGGTTCCTGAAGTAGATGGGGGGGATTCAGGGTTATCTCGGGCAGGACTCTGCTCTTGGTCTTCACCACCTAGATCTTCTTCATTTTTCTTACTTTTTTCCTTGGTGAAGTCTTCTAGGTCTTGTCCTTCTAGTTCTGGATTCAAAGCTTCCTGAGCTATGGCCTTTTCTATCTCAACAATATTACCTTGGATGGCTTCTTCTTTCTTTCTCTTTTCTTCCCTGGCAGCTTCTTCTTCTTCTTCTCATTGTTTTTCCTCAACTTATGTCTTCTTTGCTCCTGCTGCCAATCTGTGAGCACTCTATTCCTTGGCCTTCTTTGCAGCTTCTTCCTCTTTCTCATTTGGTTTTGGATTTCTTCTGCTACTCCCCTTAACTCTAGAGGTCTTCTTTTTCAAACACTTGCTCAAAGAAGCCATGCTAAAACATTTATGTATACTTGTTCCTCCTTGTCTACATATTTTGTATATTCAAAATTCACCTTATGAGTTACCTTTTGAGCTTCCACCTTACCTTGGGAGTCATTTCGATGAAAGCTCTTTTCTCCAAAATGGAAATTCTCCAGTTACTTGACGAATTCCAAAGCTCCCTTAACCTTGGAAAACTTGTACTGATGGGAATATAGCCTTCTTCAAATCAAACAAATAATTCCCAAAACCATCCAGAAAAACTTGTCTATCCGCTTCCTTGTGCACTATGTAATCAGTTGCGTATCTGGGCAGCAATGAGGGGGATTTGGTTCCCCCATACATCCTTAGATATGTACCTTATTGGGAGTAGAATTAATCCCCATATTCCTTGATGGATTCTAAATCCCCTTCAGATAAGCATGGACACTCCTCCAGGAAAATCAGCTGATACAGGGGTCTCAAAAATTCTTCACATATCAACTGGTAATGACTATGATAATTATGAGCCCCTAGTATCTGGTATGTTGTCTATATAGGGGATTTTCCCCCTTTCCACACATAGTTGAGCTTCTTGAACCTGTGATGGTAGAGTATGCAGTCTATTATAAAAGAAGACATGTAAAATTCTGATTTGCTTTGCTGCAAGCCTTCCTGAGCTACTCTGATGCATTTGGACAAATTCCTGGTCACTATATCTGCCCAATTAAAAATTATTCCCTCCATGGATACATAGTGCATAAGTGGAATCCAACCAAAATTATAAAGCTTCGCATCAGCTCTACCATAGATCCTACTCAACATCAGTACTATTATTCTGAAAGGCGTCCGAAGATGAGCAGTCTCATACTCTCCAGATTGTTTGTGTCGGAACGTCTTTCCCTCAGCTACCATCATCTTCACTTGGGCTGTATAATCCAGCTTTAATCTCTTCACCCATTCTGTTGTCACACTGGTTTATTTTTTTGGTAAGCTGTAGGCTGCTGATATAAATGCAGGTGCAAAATATGCCACTCTCTTATTCTCCTCATCATTTATAATCATCCATGTGGTATATATTCTTGGCAAGATCCACCCAATGAATTCTACAAATGGGAGAATTTCAGGTCTTGTAGCCACCTTGGTGATCCCAGATCGCAATATATTTTGATACATAGCCAGGTCTTCTAACCCTGCCTCCAGGACCTTCTTTTCCTTCAGCATGTTGAACATCTGTCCCCACTTGAAATCGAGCTCAACTCCAGTTATGGCCTTCGTGTCCTCATAGATGATTTCTACGCTTTTCATGGCAATGGCTTCATCCATTTATGAATCTGAATCATATTCAACAATCTTGGGCTTCTTCTTCCCTTTATTTGTCATGATGTCTGAGGTGAGTTGTACCTATTACAAAATAGAGTTGTTTTAGTGTTCGCATCATAAACTAATGACTGTATTTGAATGCAAGCATGAAAGAAAAATGAATAAGCATATACCAACAAATCAAAACCTTCATTCTGTCTTACTATATCATTTCCATCCATTGGGACAGGAAGCACATGACACGGGTCAAGGATACAGTCGAGACAACAATCATTGGACATGGGTAAGCTTCAAATTTTGCACTTCTAGAATAAAAACCCCAACTCGGCAATACCTCCCTACCACAGGTGCAACAAAATATTCGAGCTTACGACAGCGATGCTTTAGGGTAAGAGACCAGGCCCACTATCCCATGGATGGAACATATAAACCCAAAAACTACAAGCTCTGTGTAAAGCAGAAAAAACGTGACTTTCACCAATGCCCAAGAGCAGGACATACACGGGCTCTATGCTGACGTGAAGCTCGACTCTCTGACAGCTTTGCAGCTTAATCCAAACAACCAATTGAAAAGAAAAAACCGAAACCTACCTGGCAGGCAGGAGGCTCGACACACAGATGAAAACACTCGGTGAGGGCATGCCACATGAGCTCCATAGATGATTTTGTTTCCAGCTGCACAAAAGCTCGAACGGGATAAACTCTCAACAACTCCTCACCCTCTCCATAAAATAAAATGGTAAAAGCCTTTAACTTGGTGAATAAATAGGCTTTCGAGGTTAAAACCTTTACACATATTCGTGTGAGAAAAACGTCGTTGGAGCCAACGCTCCAGGTTGGAGGACTGTTGTGCCCCTACCCAACAGCCTTTAAAAAAAAATTTCATTGAACAAAATTTTATTTTGTTTTGATGAAATATTTGAATTTCTTATTTCAAATCTAAAAGATCGGAAGCTACTGAAAGGGTGACGTTCCATGAGCTACTGAAACGATGAAATTCTATGTTTTTTACAACCTTTGTGAACTATGGTTAGTTGACAAAAATCACTACATTAAAATCATTATCTTCAATAGGTTTACCTTTTCAAATTAAGGGATAAGCTTTGTGTTTTTATGCCTCTCACCATAAGTCCTCATTTGAATATTCGGTAATTCATATGTTTTATTGGTTAATTGTAAATTTGACAAGGTCCTAGGACATCAAAGGATAAATATTTTGTGCAGGGGTGCCTTATCCTAAGTTCATCCTTTAAACTCTGAACCATACTTGATCTTACCATAAGTGTTTGATTTTCATTTTTAAAGTATGCCTCATATCGTGAAGGTTTTGTATTGGTTTGATGGTTTATGTTGTGTCTTATGCTCGCCACCTTCGAAGATTTAAATCATCATAGGGTAAGGTCGACGTTAAACACACAAGGTTCATTCCATCTGGTTTTTTTGATTCATGTCGCTATCTGATCCACTTGATTGCAAATTGATATGGTATCATTACACTCGTACATAGCTCTGTAAATGACATTCATTTGCAAGTACGTGCTCACCATCGTGGCTACCTGCTAGTTGAACACCTGTGATTCATTTAAGGTGTGGTTGTATGTCGATTGTGTCGGATAAATTATGGCAAAACGAGTCTAGTCTGGAGTCTTTGCTGTCACTTTCTATTAACTTGATTGCCTCTCTACGTGATCATTCTCCTTCGCCCATGCCGGGTTTACAGGGGTCTTGTCTGGGTTTTCTCATGGCACATTTTGTTTATGAGAGCGTTGGGTTTCATTGCTTGTGTTTTCTGCTTGGTTTGCATCCTGAATGCTCACTCTCCAGTTTACTGTCGTGTTTCAATTTGTGGTATCTCTTTTGTGTGCAGCTGCATGCATTTGTGCTCGCAGTTATGGCTCCGGTGGTTAGGGTTGAACCCAGTGACATGAAACTCCTTGATGGAAACCCTAAAATCTTAGCCAAGGTTGAAGCAGTCGGATGGTTACCATTCATTCGCAAGTTTACAGACTCAAACCTTGAGGTGACTAGGTTATTTGCTTTGTCGCTGGCCGATGCTAGGGTTAAGGTGGCCGACCTCCAATTCAGAGTGGATGAGCATTCAGTTGCTCTGGCTACGGGTTTGTCATTGATAGGTGAACGTTGGTTCAAATACAAGCAGATGGAGGTCACTGAATGGAGGCAGATGTTGAAGAATCATTGCCAAGATGTGTCCTTTAGAACTAGTGTATCACAGAAATATTTCAAGAAAGAATGGCAACCAGTTCTAGACGTTATTCATAGGTATGTGACCTGTGATTGTCGTCTTTCCTCTGCTTATGTCTATCATATCCGATTGATGGCTATTTTTCTCGGCTTTCCTCTTAATTTTCCCTATTATTTAGTTCAGAGCATGACCAAGATGTCTTCGGCCATTAAGAAGGGGCCAAAGAACATCGGTCGGAGTCTGTTTCATCATGGCCTGGTTAGGATATTGGTAGAAAGAGAGTTGTCTAAAAAAAATCGGTCATGGGATTATTTTCTCGAACATAATGGTTTCTTGGAATTCTGCCATTGTCAATTTGATTGCCCTGAAGAATGTGTAAGGCATCAACAGCCTTGTCAAGCTCCGGCTTCACCTGTGCATGAGCCTATGTCAAACCCTGAAGATTGTGTAAGCCCCTGCGTTCGCGGTGATCCTGCTCCCACTCCTGTGCGTAGTCCTGGTACTCCTATGCCTTCCAAGCGTAGGAGGAAGTCTTTAAACCTATCCCTTGTGACGCTAAACCATAATGACAATACTAGTAAACAGGCGAGCAAAAATATGAATGTTAAGATTACTGGCAGGTTTATGAGGAGTATGGTGGCCAAGGTTAGTGCTGTTAAGTCTTTCCTAAGTAATAACAAATACATTGAAACTGTTGTGTTAGATGACGAGGAGAATAGACCTATTTCACCTAATAATGGCCTTGATATTGATCATGAGCCTATCGCAAAATGTGCAGATAATAGTCCTCATGTGTCTGATACAAATCCTCAGGTTGACCCTGTTGTCGGTCCTCCAATTAAGGGTAAGTCTGCTGAAGCGAACTGACCTGGGTCTTATCGAATTGATGAAGTAATGCACCCGTTATTCGTAAATTGTTTACTAGATAAAATACGTAGGATGGAGGAAGGAGTAACTGAGATGGTAGCACATGGTGAGGCCATAAAAGCTGAGAATATAATACTGAAGGAGAAATCTGACTCAGATGATAAGTCTATGTTGAGTCTGAAGAAACATAAGAACAGGTTGATTCGAAGAGTAATGAAACTGCAACGTGAGAATCAGAAAATTGAGGAAAAGATTAGTGAGCTGAACGGTCAAGTTACTCTAATGCAGTTTAAAGGTCATTCACAGAATCCAGCAGCTGGGGTGAATATACAGGTGTTTAATGCTCCTGTTAAATCGTAATATTTTGGGCACACTTACTATTGTACATATGTTTATAAATTATTTCAGGTTTGAAGTTTGTAATTAAATACAGCAAGTGATTATGAAGTTATCTTTGTTTTAGGTATTGTTTTGTATTGTTTGATTGATTGTGTAATTTAGTTTGTTTACTCTTGCGATTGTGTTAATTTTGTTTTTGTTTTTGTTTTTACTGTGTAGTGTCGCAGGTGATTTGGTTGATGCGTTTTCCCTGGATTTTTGTGATCACTCATTTTCAGGATGATCCCCAGAGAATTATGAACAAGTCAGTTGCTATCCCAGGTGTCACTACATGACTAGTGTCTTTATCATTTTATGATTTACCGTCATAGGTTGAACCTTTTGCAAATTTTGGGATATCGTGACGTATATGAAAAATGACAATTTCATTTGTCATTTTTCTATTTTGGATGAATTTGGTTAATATTATGATTATGTAGTTTCCTGCTTTCTAGAACTGTCTCCATGCGAGATTGAATGTATTTAAAGGAGATATGGTTTTACTGAAAGAGGGATCGATGGTTGGGGAAAGGAGCTAGATGAGATCACTTCAAACATTTTCTGTGGCTTAAAACAATTTTTTGTTAGCAGTTGCAGCACTATTTAACTGGTGATATTTATGAATATATTTGCAGTTTTTATACTAGAAAAATGTATTTGTAATATCGTTTGATCTTGTCATATATTTTTCGTATTTTTTATGTTTTTGTCATATTTTCTTTTAAGAAATGTGTAGATGCATCACCTTTTTAACTGTCGGTTTATTCTGGTTTCATTTGCAAATGTATATCATGTAATAAATCTGATGTTGTCATCATAATATATGTGATATATTCGTTCACTGTGTTGTTGTGTTAAATCTCAGAATTTTTTCTGATGAGCTTAGGATTTGTCTTCACAGTAACATTATTTGCAAATTGATTCCAAGGTTACTACTATCATGCTCTTGATCAGGATAGGACATTTAGGATAGGTTAATGGTAGTTTTTCTTTATGTATTTTACAGAAAACCTATTGAATTAGATTTGTTACATTTATATTTTGATGAGTTACCTTTCAATTTTGTTATTAATGTACATGTGTTCATAGTGTAACTTATGTAAATTGATTGAATCTGTTAATAATTCCCTAATTACTTATTCTTTTATTCATAGATTAATTGTTTAATTAGGTTAATTCCAGTTATTAGTTGTGTGATATATCAAACTAATTCAGTAATTATCTTTAACAGTTTGCTGTGTATATTCATAGGTATACTATAGATTTAGTTAACAAACAGTAGCTTTAGTTTTTTTTGAGTCTTTTCCTACAGCTGGGATTAATTTAGGGAAGGCAACGGGGCCTTAATCTCGTCAGAGGCAGCTACCTAACAACTGAGGGAATCTTAAAAAACTTTCGGATCGGGTTGTCTCTCGGTTGACAATTGTGTCAATTCCGACCGTCAACAAGGACATAAGTTAACATACAAACAGCCCCGACACTGCGGCTCGATCATTCCGATTCACCCACAAATGCCGGCTCACAACTTAGCAATTCACCCAGAGTCTCCTTTGTGGCTTGACAATTGAAACCACATCAGCGAGGAAAACAAGATGCCAGCCGTCATAGCGACTCTGAGATTAAAAACCTCCGCCACAGGGGGCCTCACAAGGCTCGAGCCTTTGAAAAAAATAACTCCTCCACCGTAGCAATAGTACCAATGGAAAAACTTCTAAAATGGTGGGTCTTAAAAAAAATGGAGAACACTCTTGCAACCAACTTGTAAGCACTTCCTTCGTTGTGTCCTAGACCTTAGAAACCTCTCGCCATAGCAGTCTCAAAAAATAGACTGAGACACTAAACGAGAAATCACCCGCCGTAGCGTATTACAATTGAGGAAGTAGCCGTCGTAGCGGCAAACCAAAAAAGAAGCATCCATCATTGCGGCTCCCTAGGGAAAACGAAATGATGAATTATGAAGTCCGCCGCCGTAGTGGGCGTGACTCGAAAATCCTTCCGTCATAGCGGGGTGGAAAAACATCGAAAATTTTTTCGAAACACAAACTAGGACTTACCCGCTATAGTGGCTCACAATTTAGACCCTATGTGGCGGCTCGAAACAAAAGAGTGCACCCGCCGTAGCGGCTTGAAAATAAGCAGTCATCCACCGTAGCGGCTTTGAGATGAAAAAAATATCTGTTGTAGCAGCTCCAACTTGGGAAACCATCCACCATGGCAGATCAAAAACCATTTATGCCTTACTGAAATAAAAGAAACTTTGGAACTTTTTCGAGATAGAAGAAACCATAAAGGTTGAAACTCAAAACTAGAAGTGCCTAAGAGGTAAAACTAAGACTTTCAAAGGGTCCTTAAAAAATATACAAAATTTTTGGGGGATAGTTGCAGCAGCAATAGGGAGACAGGCCAAGAGATCCCAAGGATCCTAGAGAATCATTCCAATGTTGGAAATGTGGAGGACCCCATCTACGTAGGAAGTTTCCGCAGCATAATGGGAATGGAAGAAAACTTTAGAACATCCAAGAAGCAGAAATTGTGGGTCAAGTGGTAAGGATTGTCGCTCGAATTTATGCAACACTAGAGGACCACCAAGAAGATCATCAATCAACTGTGGTTGAAGTTGCAGGTAATATTGCTGAGCAATCTGTTTCTGTTTTGGTTGACCCTGGATCTACTCACATTTACATTACTCCTAGAGTTGTTGAGATTTGTGCTTTTAAGAAGTTAAAGCATAGAAAATCATGGTTAGTTCAGCTAGCCACTGGAACCAAGAGAAACATTAGTGAAGTGGTAGAAAAATGTCCATTGGTTATGAATGGGCTAGTAACTTGTGCAGATCTGAATGTTCTACCACTTGGTTCCTATGATGTTCTCATTGGAATGGATTGGTTGGAAGCACACAAAGTAAAGCTTGACTGTTATAATAAGAATTTTGAGTGCATAGATGAAGAAGGAAACTTAATGGTTATAAGAGGCATTTCAAAGGTGATCTCTGTTAGGAAGATTTCAGAAATCCAGTTGAAGAAGTTATGTAGGAAAGGTTTCCATTTCTATAAAACCCATTTGCTGGAGGCAACAGAGAATGAAACTCCTAGGTTGGAGGATTTTCATGTATTGCAGGAATTCAAGGATATTTTTGCTAATGAAATTCCAGGGCTTCCTCCAAAGAGGGACATTGATTTTACAATTGAACTTGTGCCAGGAGAAACACCAGTGTCCAAGACACCCTACAAGATGAGTACACCAAAAATGCTAGAGCTAAAGATGCAGCCGTAAGAGTTGTTGGATAAGAAGTATATCAGGCCGAGTGTGTCTCCTTGGGGAGCACCAGTGTTGTTTGTGAAAAATAAAGATCGTACACTCAGGTTGTGTATTGATTACAAACAATCGAATAAAGTCACTATGAAGAATAAACACCCTTTTCCTAGAATTAATGGCCTCTTTGATCAAATGAGAGGAGAAAAGGTATTTTACAAGATTGACTTGAGGTCTAGTTACCATCAGGTAAGAATCAAGGATGAAGACATTCATAGTACAACCTTCAGAACAAGGTATGGACATTATGAGTTTGTAGTGGTACCATTTGGTCTCACAAATGCACTAGCTACATTTATGTGTCTCATGAATAGTTTCTTCAACAAGTATCTGGACAAGTTTGTTCGTGTTTTCCTTGATGATATTCTTATTTATTGTAAGAATGAGGAAGAACATGAAGAACATATGATACTGACCTTGAAATTGCTAAGGGAGCATAAGTTGTATGAAAATCAAAGAAAATGTGACTTTTACAAAGATAGGATTCATTATTTGGTTCACATTATCTCAGATGAGGGAATATCTGTAGACCCTGAAAAGATTGAGGCCATTATGAATTGGCCTACTTCAAGAAATGTGGCAGATGTGAGATATTTTATGGGACTTGCAGGATACTACAGGAGATTCATTGAGGGATTCTCCAAGTTTTCACATTCAATCACTTCTTTGCAAAAGAAGGGGATAAAGTTTGAATGGACTCCAAGGTGTGAATAAAGCTTCTAGCAGTTGAAGAATCTTCTCACAAGTGCACCAGTATTGAAGATTGCAGACCCAAAAAAATATTTTGTGGTGTGTACTGATGGATGTGGTCAAGGACTTGGAGGTTTTCTTATGCAAGGCAACCGTGTGGTATGTTATGAGTCCAGAAAGTTGAAGGATCATTAGAAGAACTATGCCACTCATGATTTAGAAATTACAATCATAGTACATGCTCTCAAGATGTGGAGGAATTACTTAATGGGAAGAAAGTTTGAGCTAAGGACAGACCACTATGCTTTGAAATATTTGTTTGATCAGCCTACTATAAATGCTAGGAAAGCTAGATGGAAAGGGTTTTTATGTGAGTTTGAATTTGAAATCAAACACATAAAAGGAAAATAAAATAAAGTGGTTGATGCACTCAACAGGAAGGTGCATGAAATGCATGTGGCATCTCTTAGTATTTTCCAATCCGATTTGAGATAGAAGATTGTTAATCATAGTGTTGAACATGAAATGTATGTGTAGGTAAAAGAAAAATTGCAGAAGCAAAGTATTGAGAAGAGGTATGAGGGATATAAATTGGAATAAGATGGAATTCTTACTTATAAAAACATAATTTATATTCCAAAGGTAGTAGACTTGAGGAGAGTTGTTATGGATGAGATCCATCAAGCTCCATATTTTGGTCACCCAGGATATCATAAGACAGTTGCTACAGCTATAAAGCAGTATTTTTGGCCAGGAATGAACAAGGACATTGCTGATTATATTTCTAGGTGCATGAAATGTCAATAGGTGAACGTTGAGCATCAACACCCAACAGGTTTGTTGTATTTTTTTCTAGTTCCAGAATGGAAATGGGAATTTATTTCCATGGATTTTATTACAGAATTTCCAATGACTTAGAGGCAACATGATTCCATCATGGTTGTGGTGGACAAGTTGACAAAGGCAACACATTTTACACCAATTAAGTCAACACATAAGACTGATGACATTGCAAAAATATTCATGAAGGAAATTTTCAGATTGCATGGATTTCCTAAGGAAGTAGTTTCAGACAGAGATCCTAAGTTCACTTCCACTTTTTGGAAGGGTCTGTTTGTAGATTTGGGTACCAAGTTGAACTTCAACACTGCCTACCATGCTCACTGATGGACAGACAGAGAGAGTGAATCAAGTGCTAGAAGACATGTTTCGCAAGTATGTGATGTACAAACCAACAAAGTGGGAGGAATATTTACACTTGGTCGAATTTGCATACAATAATGGACAACAAGCATCCTTGGGGATTAGTCCATATGAAGCTTTGTATGGAATAAGGTGTAGGACACTTGTGACTTAGGATAATCCAGTGAATAGGATTGTACTTGGGCTAGAATTGCTCAAGGAAATGGAGCAAGAGGTTGCAAATATCAGGAAGAATCTGAAAGCAGCCCAGGATAGACAAAAAATCTATGCATAAAAGCATAGGGTGCACAGAGAGTTCAGTGTTGGGGATCATGTTTACCTCAAAGTGAGGGCAAGGAAGAGTTCCTTGAATCTTGGAAGTTGTGCCAAGTTGTCACCTAGATATTGTGGGCCATTTGAAGTGCTTGAGAGAATAGGGCCAGTTGCATATAGACTTGTATTGTCTGCTAACACTAGAGCTCATAATGTTTTTCATGTTTCTTTGCTTAAGAAATATGTACATGATCCTAACCATGTGATTTATTGGGATGTGATCCAAGTGGAACCCGAGAGTGAGTTCCAAACTGAGCCATTGTGAATCCTCGACAGGAATGTCACAGTGCTCCAGAATTGAGCCATTGGACAAGTGAAGGTGTAGTGGGGTCATTATGGTCTTGAACAGGATACATGGGAGTTGGATGATGCCATGCCATTGGAACATCCATTTTTGTTCAATTTTGAAGATCATTGAGGATAGTGTTGTTGTAAGGGGGAGGGGAATGTAACACCCCGGTTTTGACCCCAAGGGGGAGGGGAATGTGTGCCTTGGTTTTGACCCCATGGTAATGAATAGTACATGATGTATATATTATTGAAATCATGGCATGGAGATCAAGGACAAGGCCTTGTCATTGATCTGGTGTTTTGTATAGGTGATCAAGGTTGATTCCTATGGTGATAGTGCTAATTCAAGAATAGTATATTTTGAATATCATGTAAATACACAATTCAATAAAATACCACAGCTAGCTATGGGACTACAACATGAAAGAGATGGGGGAAATATTCTTCAAGGGATAGGGTGGGGATTTAGTCAAGCCCCATGGGCCAATAGAGTGTGACCAAATTTCAGTGGGGAAACCCATGAACCCACAACTACCCTTTTGTCCTTTGTCCTCAATCATCAATTTCTTCCAGAAGTTGGTTGACGCAGTTAATTCCTTGGGTAGAGCAAGGCATGGCAGTCTGATAGCTTGTCTAAGAAAGCCTACAAGTCTACAGTATGGGAAGCCGTGATCTTGCTTATGACGCAAGGAAGCACGTGGATGTGTGCCAGTCCTTCATTTCTCTCAGTCGCGAGAAGGTTTTGTTGTTGTTCTTCGTTGTGAGAGGACACCATTATGTTCATTATTCCTGACCATTATGTTCATAATTCCCGAACATTCTACCATTTGGGAGTGGCAGGCCATTCGATTATTCATATCAGTTTCTTCATGCATGTTGTTGGTGGTTCGACCATCCAGAGTCACAAAAGTGGTGTTCTGTACCGTTTGTCTGAGTGACATTGTGGTATGAGACCCTGTTTTCTCTGTGTTACAGAGTGGATCCTGGGAGGTTGTGTTTTCCTTGTGGATTGTTGTGATGTGCATCCACATTTTGGTCTGAAAGACTTAGGAATGGAAGAGGCCCATAATTGGATAATAAACCTAGTGAAGAGAGGAACCTCATAGACAAATCAAGAGGGGCTGCAAAATCCTGTATGCACACCCTGAAGAGCACTAGAAGGGAAGGTATGGCCTTAGGGAAGTATGTAGCAGTGAAGGAATACTCCTTATGTTGGGTGTGTAGGTATTGTGGTATTCCAACCTGGATATATTTGGTGAAGGTGTCCATCGCTCTCACTACCTTAGCAATTCTTCCTCCCCACTGCCTTAACATCCTGATAAACCTAACTATTAGCTGGTTTGGTTGAGTCTTGGTGTGCATTTGACCTATGAGTGAGTCATTGCCTTAATAGTTTGAGAAAACCAACTGTATGTTGGTTTGACTTTGTTTTGATGTGTGTTGGCTATGTGTGACCTTGTTGTTCCCTAGTTCCTTGTGGAAATAATACCCAGCTCGGGGGTGGCAGTGTGTTGAGAGATTAATAAACACATTGGCCTATGGTTGGGTGGAACATTGCAGGGACATAGCTATTTTTGGGACAACTCCATCACTCAAGATAAGTATTCTCTGTCATTCTTGTTTACGCAATGTAGTTGCTTAGGAATGAATGATTGAATGAATGAATATGATGAATGCTTGCAATGTTTCAATAGAGTTTACTATGATGAATGTTCCTGCATTTACATTTGTTTGTGCCTTGTATGTTTTATACATTTTTTCTTAAGATTCATGGAGGATGGAAGCCGGTTACAGAGTCAGAATGCTTTGGACTTAGCGTATATGCCCCTTGAAATCCACCTTGGGAAGGCGGAACACGAAAATCAGAAGAGAAGCATTCTTTCTTCAGTGGATTGTAATATGTCTAATATTTTCATCACTTTATTTTTTGATGCATTATCTCATTACTTGCAAATTATATAATGTCGAAGATAGTCAATCTCTTCACTAATTCAAATAAACTTAATGGAACCAAGAACTATAAGTCATGTAAATGCCATATGAAAAACAGGTTAATTTCTAATGAGTTATGGAGTGGAATATGTGGTGTAGATCCAACTTAAAATAAGCCCATTAATGCCACTTCCCTAGCCAAATGGTAACTACAAGACTAAAATGTAGTTTACTTAATTCATTCTTCTGTAACTAATCATTTAAGTATTCATATTGAGAATTCTCCCTCGGCTTGGTCTACATGGGAACAATTTCGTAAACTTTTTGATACACTGCCTGCTTCTCAAAGAATAGATTTGCAAATTAAAAACTTGCGTCAACGATTAGGAGATGGAGATGATGTATTAGAATGCATTCCTAGAGTGAAGAATATTCACCAAGATATTATTAAGGGTGGATATTGTAAGCTTGAGGATAAATTTCTAATCACGGTTTTGATAAATGGATTCCCAAAATCCTATAAAAATTTCATTGAAACATTACTAATCATTGATCAAGTTAACATCTACCACATTTGACTCTTTCAGTGAAATGTTAACTCAATACAGTAAATCTTTTGGAAAATAGAAACAATATGGTGATTATACTCTCTTTACGAGTTCAATTAAAGGAGAAAGATCAAGAGGAATAGGAAGAGGAAGAGTACATGATCATTCTTCATACAAAGGCGGTGGTCGAGGAAAAATTCAAGGAAGAAGCAATAAGAATAATTTCCAAGGGTCAAATTTTCAATAATGATCAAATTATACAAGAAGAAGTCAATCAGGAAGACGTCAAGACTGCAAGGATCAATTTGGTAGAGGAAGGGACGCGAGTCAAATCACTTGTTGAAGATGTAATAGAGTTGGTTATTGAAATTGTAAATAAGAAATTCATTAATCAACAACGATATGAAGTAATACTTGGAATATTCAAAATTAAAGTTATTATATCGGTACATTTTAATAAATTATCATGTATTTATTAAATAACCTCCCTTTATTTGCATGTTCACAAGGTTTCTGTACACAACAAATTGTTTTTTTGTCATCAGTTCTCCTCTTTGGTACGAGGACACCAATGCTCACTATTGGATAAGGTGCACCATTGCTCATATTTGGTAAAAGTGCATTCATGCTTCTTTACTATTGTTGCACTGGTGCTCCATCACCAATGTGCACTAATGTGGTTTTGGCAAAAAAACATATGTGCTCTTGTTTTGTGAAGGCGCACCGGTGCATTTTTGGTATAAGCACACCAATGCATATTTGGAATAAACACCCTAGTACATATTTAGTAGTAACACACTAGTGCATCTCTTGCAGAAGTGCACCAGTGTAGCTTTCACATAAGCGCATCGGTGCATCTTTGGTAGAAGCATACCAGTGCGAAAAAACCTCCGCTAAAGCCTCTAGCCTCTAGTTATAATAAATTTCTGTAAAATCCTCTACTAAAATATTCAGTACTATTGGTAGAGTTTGTAGCGGATTGTTTTTTGAAAATTTTGACCGATCTTGTAACACTAAAAACCTCCACTACAAGGCCTTTTCCTTGTAGTGTTAATGGATTATAGAAACTTATTATTTGTTTGCTAAAGAATAGTCATTCATTCTCCACTTTGCTTAAGGTTGACCTTAACTTAAGATGACACTTATAAGTTTTAGGCCATCACCAATTGTTAATTTTCTAAGGCTTCTCTTTCCATAGACCTCTCCCACTAATGGATTCCTCTGCCCATAATTTTATTGCAGTGCACTTCATTCTCCTATGTCTATTTCCATTATTTGGCCATTTTAATTTGCATCACATTACCATGCTTTAAATAATGCATGGTTTGACTTATGAAATCATAACAATACTTGCAATGTTCACTTTCGAAGCCTTGACCTTTAGCTCCTCGCCAAGAACTATTATATAACTATAATTACATCTTTGTACTTCGGTTACAACAAGGTACGGGTGAAGAGGGGTATTATACTTTTGTTTTCCAAAGAGGTTATGATATTAAAGTCTCCTCATATGATTCAATGTTGGTCTCCTATAATGGTGCTTACCCCCTTAATGGTTCTAAAAAATTGGACCTTTTCCTCCATTTCTTTAGGGTTCGTAAACATTCATGACAAAACCTGTGATTTTTGTTCCAATCAATTGAAATCGAGTTGAGATATTTATTGATGTGGAGAAAAATTCTCCATTTCTATTTCATTTGGATCCCAAAAAAAATTGATTCCACCTACCACTCCTTTAGCAACCACTTCCATTTCTTAACAATCTGTCTAGCAATAATTTGTTATTGGACTTAGCATTTCACCTATATATTTTGTATCCTAAATCCTAATGATATTATCTTTTTTTAATTGAATATTGTGAAACAATATTCTTTCCTTTATTTTGACATTCATGCCTCTCATATTCCTAGTTATGATCTTAATGATTATTAGGAGTCCCGAGGGAAAGAGAAACCTATATATAATTGGGACATTGCCCTCAATCCACTTGTTTTTTTCCTGAATATTTTAGTAGTCTTGTGTTACTTCTTTGGCCCCATTTCTTCTCATCTCATGGAGGACTTAGGTGTTCTTTGAGACTGGAAGTTTTGACCCCAAGAGAATATGAGGCCCGACTTTGCAACCTTGAGTAGATGTAGCTAGATAGTTTTCAAGAATGTATTGAGTATCTTATCATCCAAGCTTTGTAGTATGCTAACCCCCTATTGGTTAACTTGAGTACAATAAAAATGATTATAATTATTAAAATAATAACTTACATCATTAAAATTCAATTTTTACAAAAAGGCTATTAAATAAAAAGAGTTTATAATGAGATTATTTAGAAATACTAAATCAAGCAATATTTAACTTAATTTTTCTCAAGAAGCTCACTCTACATCCTAGTAGGGAAGAGATGTTAGATTTTTATCAATTAGACAGTATTATCTTAGGATCTTACCGGAGAGAATAACATGCAAATCAATCAATCACAAGAGAAAATCGACACAACAATTTTCCTCGGGGAAACCATAAAGGAGAAAAATCCGCAACTTCCTCAAAGATAGAATGAGCACCAATGGCAGCAGTAAAACCCAAAGACAAAAAGATGATCTCCAACAGCTACTCTCTCTCTCACTTGTGTGAGCTCCTCTTATCTCAACTATGTGTTATAGTTGGGTGAGTGTGTGTTGTAAATAGAGAGTCTCACTCTCTATTTATACTAGTTTTCGACTTGAAAATCACTTACCAGGGCCGACTTCTCTAGGAGAGTCTAATAAACCTAGTGCCCCACAACTGTGGGGACTTTCCCCCCTGACAAATAAGGAGGGTCAACCTCTATGACTTTACACGACTTGATTACATTAATGATTCTCTTGATAGGAACATCGGGGACCAATGAAATACAATATATGAAATATACAAGTGAATACATTCCGAAGTTACAAATACATCAACACTCCCTCTTAACTAGGAAGGTATTCTCTTGACACAATTTATCAGCACAAGTCTTCGTCACTGGATCATCATCAAATACGAATCATCACTAGACCATCATCAAAGCTGGATCATCATTGGATCATCACTTGATCAAATGGTGCTATCTCTCAATTCTTCTAGTCATAGGAAGTTCTACAGATCCAACCATTTTTCATGGTGGTTGTAGGCCTAGCCTCCATGTAGCTCTTCATTAACAATGCTTATATCATCGGCATGGTAGGACACACCTACTACCATCCGAGAGAGGCTCCAGCACTTACATTCACCAGCATGGTAGGAAACACCTACTACCATTTGTGAAAGGCTCCATCACTTACATCCACTGGCATAATAGGACATACCTACTACCATCCAAGGAAAGGCCCCAACACTTACATCCACTGGAATCGTAGGACACACCTACTACCATCCAGGGAAATGCCTTGCACTTACATCCACTAGCATGGTAGGAAACACCTACTACCATCAAGGGAAAGGCCCTGCACTTACATTCACCAGCATGGTAGGACATACCTACTACCATCTATGGAAAGGCTCTACACTTACATCCACCGGCATGGTAGGACACACCTACTACCATCCAGAGAAGGGATCTACACTTACATCCGTCGGTATGGTAGGACACACCTACTACCATCTGGGGAAGGGCTCTGCACTTACATCTATCAGCATGGTAGGAAACACCTACTACCATCTGGGGAAGGGCTTTGCACTTACCTCTGCCGGCATGGTAGGACACACCTACTACCATCGGGGGAAAGGATCAACACTTACATCTGACTATGGGAGGAACAAATCCTTCCACCATGTTATAAAAGAATAGGACTTATATATGACCATGGGAGGAACCAATCCTACCACCATGTCAAAAGGGAACAACACTTACATCTAACCATGGGAGGAACCAATCCTACCACCATGTCAGAAAGGCATGACACTTATATCTGACCATGGGAGGAACCAATCCTACCACCATGTCAGAAGGGCACAACACTTACATATGACCATGGGAGGAACCAATCCTACCACCATGTCAGAAGGGCACAACACTTACATCTGACCATGGGAGGAACCAATCCTACCACCATGTCAGAAAGGCACAACACTTATATCTGACCATGGGAGGAACCAATTCTACCACCATGTCATAAGGGCACAACACTTACATATGACCATGGGAGGAACCAATCCTACCACCATGTCAGAAGGGCTCACGGACTCATCACTTCCTCTTGAAAGGAACCTCCATCCGGAGAACACCAAGCTTCTCCCTGAAGTACTCAAAATTCACTCTGGCTAATGGCTTAGTTAACACATCAAATATATGTTTGTCCGTTGCAACATATTGGAGCTTCACTGCTCCTCTCTGCACCATATCCTTGATATAGTGATATTTGATCTCGATATGCTTCGACTTGTCATGGAACATTGGGTTCTCCAACAACTTCACACAACTCTGGTTGTCACAATATATACAAGTAGAATCCAACTAGAGATCAAACAAATCAGACAGTAGCTTCCTCATCCATATTGCCTCATAACTAGTCAAACAAGCTACAACATACTCTGCTTCGGCTATACTCAGTGCCATGTAGGACTTCTTCCTGCTAAACTAAGAGATCGCACCTAATCCCATACTGAAGTAGCACCTCGAAGTGCTCTTCCTATCAATGTGACTGCCTACCCAATCTGAATCCACATAACTTTCCAAGTTAATTTTTTTATTCACCTCATACTTGAGCCCATAATCAACTGTAACTTTCAGGTACCTCAGAATATGATTTGCAGTAATCAGGTGAACATGTCTCGAATCTATCAAGAGCTGGCTCAATGTATTCACAACAAAGAAAATATATGGTCTCGTGTTTGTTAGGTACATCAAGGACCCAATCATCTGACGATACATTGTAGCATCAACTGAATCTGATGAAGCATCACTCAATAGCTTCAGGTTTGATGCATAGGTGTGGTCATGGCCTTGCAATCCATCATCCCATACCTCTTCAGGATCTCTATTGCATACTTCCCTTGTCCCAGGGAGATTCCATCCGTATTTTGCCACACCTCCATGCCTAGAAAATAATGCATCATGCCCAAGTCTTTCATCTCGAACTCAGCAGCAAGCTTCCTCTTTGTGTCAGCAATCAACCCATCCTCACTTGTTACAAACATGTCATTTACATATAGCAAGAGTATCACTGGGTTCCCTTCCTCAACCTTGTAGTAAAGGTTGGAATCTGCTTTACTCTTGGTAAAGCCCAAACTAGCTAGGAAGCTGTCAATTCTATCGTACCATGTCATGGGTGCCTATTTCAAACCATACAAGGCTTTCTTCAATTTGCACACACGAGTCTCTCTGTCATGTGTCCCAAAACAGAGTGGATTCTCCACATACACTTCCTCTTCTACTACACCATTCAAGAAAGCAGTATTGGCATCCATCTGGTGTATATTCCATTTCATCACTACAGCCAGAGAAAGTACTGATATGATGGAAGTGCATCTAGCTACAGGTGCAAAAGTCTCTTCATAATATATCCCTTCTTTATAGGAGAAGATACCAGCCACAAATCTTGCTTTATCTTTTTCTATGCTGCCATCTACAGCATGCTTGATCTTGTAGATCCACTTGGAAGTCACAACAGACTTCCCCTTTGGTCTTGGGACAACATCCCAGACATCAATTTTCATGATCGAATGGTACTCCTCGATCATAGAATCCTTCTATTCTTTCTTTTCTGCCACTCCTTCATAGCTTGAAGGTTCTTTATCAATGATGTCACCTAATAGGGCTACATAACCGGAGTAGGACCTAGTTATTTTCCTCTCTCTATGCATTTCTTCTGGAGCCCCATATCTTTCTTCACCTTGGATAGCCTCTCGTACCCATGTAGGTTTCCTATTGTGAGGATTCTTTTCTTGGGGTGGATCTACAGGTTCCTGGGGTTCTTCTATTTCTCGATCTTCTTCTTGAGTTGCATCGTTCATTGTTGTATCTTGAATCCCGGGTACTTCTGTTTCTTTAGGGTCTTCAACTGGTCTCTTTTTGGATTTGTTGTAAGCTAAGTCTTTGTCGAATGTTACGTATATGCTGATGTCGATCTTCTTGAATCTTGGAAAGTATATTTTGTAAGACTTCGAGCTTTCACTATATCCCACAAATATACCCTTCTTTCCTGAAGGATCTAACTTTGTCCTCTTTTCTTTTGGAATGTGTATGTACACTGGACAGCCAAATATTCTGAGATGGATGACTTCTGGTTTCTTTTCGAAAAATACCTTTTCAGGTGTCTTGTTCTCGAGTACTCTATGTGGAGTACGGTTCTGTACATACACAGCTGTCCTGGAAGCTTCTACTGATAGATGCATAGGAAGATCTCGATCATGAAGCATTTCTCTTGTTACTTCCATGATCATTCTATTCTTCCTTTCTGCAACCCCATTCTGTTGTGGATTATATGGAGTGCTCAACTCCCTCTTAATCCTTGAATCTCTGCATAATTCTTTGAATTCATTTAATGTGACTTCTCTGCAATTGTCTGATAAAAACATCTTGATTTTATTTTCGGTGTGGTTTTCAATCAAAGCTTTGAATTCCTTGAACTTACTAAATACTTCATCCTTGTTCTTCAAGAAATATATCCATGTATTCCTAGAAAAATCATCAATGAAATAAACATAGTATACATACCCACTCAATGAACTGGATGACATCGGACCGCATACATCGGAGTGGATGATTTCCAAGATTCCTTTTGCCTTTCTCTCACTACTTGGAAATGTCTTCTTTGTGTTCTTTTGTTTCGCACATCCTTTGCAAACACCTTCATGTTTTTCCTGTATTTATGGAAGACCTTCAACAACTTTGCTTGCAAGTGGTGCTTCCCTATAGTGCACATGTGCAAGCCTTCTATGCCAAAGTTCATTTGGCTCTACTGAGTCATGGACCAAAGCTTGTTCTGGTTGGCCCTTCAATTTGTATAGTCCTCCCTCTTGCTCCCCAATCACTACTGCATCATCTATAGTATTTCCTTTTTGCCACATAAGGACTTGGCCATCTATAAATGAAACCCTCATGCCTTTTGCATCTAATGCAGATATGGAGAGAAGGTTCTTCTTTAGTCCTGGTACAAACAAGACATCCTTCATCTTCATATACTTTCCAGAGTCCAGCTTATAGGTGGATTCACCACTACCTTTTATGGGATATTGGTAGTCATCCCCAAGTTTCATTTTGTGAGGTGACTCATGTTCAGATAGTTTCACAAAGGATTCTTTGAATCCCGTCATATGCTTGGAAACCCCACTATCTATGATCCAATGATTGCTTCCATGTGTGACAGTTATTGTGAGGGTAGAAATCAGAACATATTCTTCATCACTAGAAGCCTTCTTCACTTTCTTCTTTGACTCTCTTTCTAGGAGGTTCATCATCCTTTGCAGTGTGAGCATGATGTCTTCTCTTGTTTCCCTTTTTCTTGTGAGAGCCACCTTTGTTTCTAGGACATTCTCTAGCAAAGTGTCCTCTCTCGTCACATGTATAACATCTGATTTTAGATAGATCTATGCTATATCTTTTAGGGTTATCTTTGTCACGTCCCCATCCCTTATTCGGCGAAGAGGACGCGACAACACCAACACGATGGGAAAACAACCCCCATGAACATAAACAAAACATCAATGGTGGAATTAAAACTTACAAGCATACACAGATGTAGGATGAATCAACATTCAGCGGAAGCAACACACATACATTTCCAACATTAATCATGTTCATCATTTCTCACGAAACAGTAGATTAATTGCAGAGATAAAATAACCATCAGCACTTATCTTTTTATGAAGAACTCACCCGCAACCAGCTACATCGCTGCAACGTTCCACCCAACCATAGGCCAGTGTGCTCATCAATCTCTCAGCAACGTTGCCACCCTCGAGCTAGGCATGATTCCTCCAAGGATAAGGGTTAACGCCGGCTTACACATAGCCGAGGGGCACAATCGGTAAAACCAACACCGCTGGGTTTATCAGGCCATCAACAACCGGCCAAGCCAGCACAGTCCGAAGACCAACCCCTGCTTACACGCAGCAAAACAATCCCTTCACAGCCCTGTGAAGAAGGCAAATACAACCAGGGATAATCCCAAACAAAATATGAGCATAGCTCAAGTCCACCAGACAACACAGAGTTTTTCTTGGCCCTGCCATGGCCAAAACAACTCGGCTGCAACCCAAAACCAGGGAAACCAACAGTCATGCTTTTACCAACAGCAGCCACGTGAGAAAGGACAACTCACAGCCATCCCACATGGATAATTAACAGAACTCCCAGCATAGCCATGGGAGACTCATACGCAGCCCACAACAGAAAGTGGTTCACTACGAATACACAGTGACCCAAAACGCAATTGGACACCACAGCCAACAAAACGTGGGGAGAACAACAACCTCAAAACATAATCAGTGAGCACGGCTCCCAACATGGGAAAAATGCCCAAATAGTCTGTGCGTGAGTGCAACTTGCACCAAACCGCAACACACAGAGGAAAGCAAATGTACGGCCACAAATCAGTAAGGGAGCTTACACACAGTCTTTGAGCACGAAATGACTCCTGCACCCGAGAATCCCAAGCGACAGCCACGATTTCTCTTGCTCCCGGCGTGAGCAAAGCCAACGCAGAGTCCCTGCGCGTGAGCATGAATAGACCATGAACCTGCATGTGAGCAGGAAACAGACCACGAAGAGGATGGCGGTGGAGGTGAAGGCCAGGTGCGTGAGGAAAGATGAACCGACCAGGGAATAATGGCGTCATGGGAGAGTGGGGTGAATGCAGTCGTGGGTGGAGTGGGCGTGTGGGAAAGGGACTGACAGTCCTGCCACCCCACTCCCAAAGGCAATAACTGCCTCAACCACCAGCCATAACTGCCCCCAACAAATAAAACCAAGCCATTGAAGAGGTTGACAAGGGAAGATGGCATAAACACAGCAAGGTGGCAACACATGGGTTTTTCCCCCATAGGCCAAGGTTTGACATCCCCCACCCCTTATCCTTTGGAACCACGCCCTTTTCATTCAACGTTGCACTACCGTAGCTGGTTGTGGTTCATTTTATTTGATGTGCGTGTTTACATGATGCCGAATTATAATGTGCCGGATAGCACAACATACCATCGACAACTATCCCTATTTCCGAAACATTCACAACCAAATTGATGGTGGGGCTTTTGCCTTGAGCTCCTCACCATGATTAATTACATTATATACATCATGCAAACGGGGTCAAAACCGGGGACATTACAATCTTTCTAGTGAGAATGCTTACCATTTGACTGATGGTAGTCCCTTCTGCTTTGCTTGGTGTGTACTGTGAGAGCTTGATCTTCATTTCCCATATTTTCTTCTCGAGTTACTATCCGAGCTTCTTCTTGTGAGAATTCCTCCCACTGCCTACTGGATATTATTAGCTTTCTTCTAGCACAAATCCCTTGAATGAAGGAGTCCCATGACCTAGGGAGACCATTCAAGGTGGTCATCACAATTTCTGAATTTTCTACTTCTTCATCTACTGCTTCAAGTTGTTCTTTGATCTGGGAGACACTTGTAAAGTATGATTGTATGGTCTCCACATTCTGGATCTTCACATTCTTCAACTGGTTCCTCAAAGTCATCTTTTGATTTATGTTCTTTCCTTCAAATAGCTTGGTCAAGGCTTCATTAAACATCTCTTTAGGTGTCTTTAGGGAGGACACCTGTGGTATGAGGTGATCCTTGATTGAATCAGCAATAATCCTCTTAGCCTTGATCAAGTTATTCTTGTGTAAGGCCTTAGCCTCATCTCCCTCTGGAACTAGAACCTCTCCATTGATGTAGGAATCCAATTCATTTTCTTCAAGAACTAGTGAGATCCTATACTTCCATGCTCAGAAGTTATCAGCTCCCTCAAGCTTTTCATCAAGCTTGGCGTGATGAGACATCTTAACTAAGAACCTCAAATGGAAATACAAAATATTTAGATCTTACCGATTTGAGAAGCTGAAATTGGATATGGAGATGATCTTCTGCAGCGCTGGTTTTCTAGTTCCAGGGCAAATTAGGGTTTGACTTTCTCGGAGTTCTACCCAACCAAAAACCTCGATTTTTGTCTCTAAACTTCGATTTTGATGAGGAGATCAATCCTATGCTGGGCTCACTCAAAAAATCCTCTTTTGTGAGAAGCCCTAATTTCTCGATGCAGTGGTAGGTCAAAAACTAAAAATGCTCAAAATCAGATTCTGCTTCGACAGAAAGATGCACCCTTCAATGGAGAGTCAAACTAGCCTCCTTTTGCTAATGGATTGTGGAGAGAGACCCAAAAATTAAGAATCCCTAGCTTCTATAGCTACACAATGTCTTCTTCTCAGGTTAGCTCTGATACCATGTTAGATTTTTATCAAGTAGACAGTATTATCTTAGGATCTTATCTGAGAGAATAACATGCACATCAATCAATCACAAGAGACAATAGGAACAAAGATTTTCCTCGAGGAAACCATAAAGGAGAAAACCCTGCAACTTCCTCAGAGATAGAATGAGCACCAATGGCAGCAGTAACACCCAAAGATAGAAAGATGATCTCCAACAGTTGTTCTCTCTCTCAGTTGTGTGAGCTCCTCTTCTCTCACTTATGCGCTATAGCTAGGTGAGTGTGTGTCGCAAATAGAGAGGCTCACTCTCTATTTATACTAGTTTCCGACTTGACAATCACTTACCAGAGCCAACTTCTCTAGGAGAGTCTAATAACCCTAGTGTCTCACAACTGTGGGGACTTTTCCCCCCGACCAACAAGGAGGGTTAACCTCTATGACTTTACATGACTTGATTACATTAATGATTCTCCCGACAGGAACATCGGGGACCAATGAAATACAATATATGATATAAATAAGTGAATACATCCCGAAGTTACGAATACATCAACAGATGTGTAACTCTTTCCATGCTCATCCTAGAGCTTACACATGTCTTTTATAAGAAAATTAATAAAATATTATAAAAAACATGTAGGCTCAAATTAAATTTCAAATATTTGGAT
>LPNX011200463.1:92129-114719 GCA_001517045.1 Pseudotsuga menziesii
GCTAGTAATAAACAAATTTATTTTTTAATAATAAACACAATAGATTCACATTATCTTAAAATTTTACAATGTTTCCAATGCTATATTATTTGTTAATAAATTTAGTCAAGTAATAGAATTTGGATTTGTTTTACATTTACAATATAAAATATTTTTTTATGTATTTAAAAGAAATTTTGATTTTGGAAAATAAGTCATGTCTTTTTTTGCTGGAATCTCCTTAACTTGCAAGAGTAGCATAACCATGGCTCAAGGGTATCTAAGCTATCAAAATCACTTGGGGATCACACCATTCTCAACTTGGTTGAATTTTGGGTGTCGCCTCCCAACTAAATCACCTCTAAAAAAAATTGAACTCAAATCATCTTGCTAACAAGACCTACAAAAAAATTAACAATAAATCCTATCATTCAACCAAAAAAATCATAAACAATCACTTAGGAGTTTTGACTTTTATTTAATATTTTTTGGAAAAACTCTTAACATCCACATCAGCATCTATTTTTTTTTAAATAATGTTACGTCCACTTCAATAAAACAATAATTTTATAACCCATAGAATCTGTGAGTTGACAATTTTACTCTCAATCCTAGTCAATCCTCTTCAAACCTACACGTTAAAAAACATGCAAATAAATTAAAATAAATAAAACTTTCAGCATCACACCAATGAACTTATTCGAATGCCCTGCTCCAAAACTGATAATCTAGCACATGCCCCTATAGCGTTGGAAAAGGTAAGCGGAGCAAATAGAATCTCTCCTCGTCCCCTTAGCAAATAGAATCTCTCCACGTGTCGATTCACTTTCGTGCTAACCGGCTGGAAAATAAGCGGCACGGATTTTGGGGCTTTGGAAGAGACGAATTCAGACGAATTTTGGGGCTTTGGAAGAGACGAATTCAGACTTACTGCGCCCTTGGAAATTTTAATGGAAGGTCCCTCGCTCACTGCCAAATTAGCGGCCTTATCGATGATCCGAGGTCCCGTGCTCGACGCTTGGGAAGGGCGAGGTCCCGTGCTCGAGTCTTATCTTTTGTGTTTGCTGGACAATGGATCTTCGTTTGCTGTTTCATGTGGTTGCCATAGCGTACCTATTTTTACTCTTCTCGGAGCCTAGAATGTGCAGCGACATTGTTCATGATGACAATAGTGCGCCTAAAGAGCCTCCCTGTGATAACAAATTCGTACTGGTGAGTCCTTATCTTGTTTTTTATTGGAGATAGTTAGGGTTTGAAGGCTGGATTGCTGAAATTATTTCATTCTGATCAGCAAATATGTTGTTGCATAATACTAACAACCAGGAAAAGTATACTTAACATAACATCCACAAATTAGTTGTAGTTTTTATTTTTTCTTAATTTAAATTTTGTAAAATTATATGCGAACTAAAAATCAGTTTCCATCTAAATTTCTATGAATTAAATCTCTGTTTCTCAGATTTTGCTCGAACACGAAGGAATATGTTGTTTATTCGAAGATCTTGTTATTTCCTGGAAAATATTGTTTTTCCTTTCTTTTAAATATGTTGTTTATCCCAAATTTAGTGGCCTTATCGATGATCCACTACAAAACGTTCTCCATCCCTGGACCCGGTTACGCCCCTCCAGAGGTGAGAAAAACTGGGGTGTAATAGATAGTTTTAATAATAAAAATTGGGATGTAATATCTGCGAGGTTTATTTGTAATTGACTGTCCTTGCAGTGGCCATGCATTATTATTATTATTATTATTCGTAGGACATTTGGTTTTCAGACGGCAGTTGCCCTCAGAAGAAGCGCAGGCGCAGCTCTACAAAAGTCGAAACCCCATTACAACTCTTTTACGATGCCGAGGATCGAACCGCTGACCTACCCACGGTTGAATACGACGATTCCTCAATACTCAAGTACATGTGTTCAGCCATAACAGGCAATGGAGCCTGCTGGTTTCCTGGCTCTGCCACGGCAATGACGGAACTCGTGGGTTTCCGACGTGTCGGAAATGCATTGATGGATCTCGCACTCACGAGGATTTACACGGTCGACGTGCCAGTCTTGGATGGCGGTTCAAAAGCCCTGGTGGCGGACGGTGGCCACGGGGGCGGGATTTTTCTCTACGGAACCCGCCTTGAAACAACAGATGCTTGCGAGGAGGTATTTGAACTGCCACTGATGACATGGAAGGGAACTATGAGCTAGATATCTGGAGTGAGCTTTTTGAAATGGGGTTCAAGGGTGCATCTGCATGGGTATATAATAACCAGAAATTTTAACCAAGGGCGTGCTGTACCTACCAAAATATTCTTAAATAGTTACTCTGTAAAAGAAAATATTGATTGATGAGTGATTTTTTTTCATTTTCTTTATATTTATTTTTGCGCCGAGAGTTGTAACATTTGTTATGAGAGAGATCTTGTAACGTTTGTTCAAAATAAATGTGGGCCACAAAAATAACATATTATGGGGGAGATGTTGTAATGTTACTACCTAACAAAATCCCCCTAAAGAAATAAGAGAAACAACACAATATGGGAGAGATGTTGTAATGTTCCTACCTAACAAAATAATAATAATAATAATAAAATTGAATTATCCCCCCAGAAAATGTTGACCTTGCAAATGGTTTTAAAACCATGTGCAAAGCCTCCTAATAAACCCATGGTTTTTATTGTACATGGTTTATGAGGGCCTTGCAAATGGTTTTAAAACAATGTGCAAGGTCTCCTAAACAACCCATGCCTTTATTGTACATGGTTTAGGAGCGCCTTGCAAATGGTTTTAAGACCATGTGCAAGGCCTAAACAACCCTTGGTTTTAGGAGGTCCTTGCACACGCTTTAAAAAAAATGTATGGGGCAGATGTTGTAATGTCCATTCCTAACAATAGAAAATATTATATGTAGTCCATAAATAATATGAAATATTAATAATAAAAATATTATATGTCGACCTTAAATAAAAAGATGTGTTTTTTAGTTTGAATCAAATCAATGGCTATATATAGGACACACCAAAGTTGATAACTGCTTGAGTTCCAAAAGATGTGTTTTTTAGTTTGAATCAAATCAATAGCTATATATAGGACACACCAAAGTTGATAACTGCTCGAGTTCCAACATTAGGGTCAATTCAAGTTCTACCTTATTTAGAAGGTAGATTCATTAATATCTTTCAAGTTCTACTATATGTAGAGTTTCTTATTATATCTTTGAGACTAAGTTAACCATAACTATAGATCCCTTCCCAAAAAATCTGTTATCTTTCAAACACATTCCTCCCATTTTGTCTTTGTTGTTTGTCAATGATGTATAGTTTAAATGATGTATGGTTTCATAAACATCACATTTAGTAGGAGCTAATCCGATTACATATGACTTATTAGGTTCTCATTTGGTTGTATTGACACTATGATATCAATACAATAATTTTCCTTGGCATATCTGCAACTTTATTTTCTTTGTATATAGTATTGTATCTCCATCTTTCTTGATTTACTTTATAATACCACTTTTTGTATATTGGTTGCATGTTTAGATACTTTTTTGTTTGGACTTTGTTGTTCATGGTTAGTTTCTTGCTTGATTTGTCATTTCTAATATTTCAAGTGATTGTTTTTCTTCTATAACTATAGATTTGATTTATTTTGGCTAGATTTTGTAGTTGTAATTCAACTTACTTTATTTGGAGCAAAAATTTCATTTACATTTTAGTAGGAAATGTGATATTAATTGAAAGCTAAACTAAACTACTCATATAAGATTCATTTATAAAATTATCTTTTACATACCTTTGAAGTGGAAAGTCTATATTTAGTTAACTAATTAATATAATTTCATAGATGGTGAGTTTTGGGTTTAAATAATAACTCAATTTCTAGTCCCAATTGTTCCCTTAAGAGCCCTACAAGAGTGTTTTGTATGTTGTTGTAAGATTGTGAATCTCACTATTAACAAGTAGTAACTGGACAAGTTTTTTTTGTTTTTGTTTTGTTTTTTCTTGCAGGGTAATTGGACAAGTATGTGTATATATGTATATATATCTACATGCAAATATACCAACCTTGCTACAATCTATCATACTCAATTGTCTAAATATATCTTCTATAGTTAAATACCAATGTGTCAAAATAATAGTTGATGTTATTTGCAATTTTCATAGTCATTACAAAAATTCACATGAGGGCCAAACCATGTACACATAAGAAATGATATTTGGATTGCGACATAAATACATAGAATTGAATGTATATACAAATATATTAATTCTATCAAAATGTCTAATTAGTTCTTCCCATTTTTTTACAACATTGACAAAATGCATGCCAAAACAAAATTAGGCATGTTGAACGAAATAAGAGAGATGGACGTGATACTTAAGGATTCCCTATTCCTTCTATCATGCTAAGCAAAAATGACCCTATAACCCTTTAGATTATCTCTATAATTCAATCTCTCTCACCCCCCATCTTACTTCCCAATAGTCATATCAAGGTGTATATGTATAGGATGGAGAATAATTGGATACATAAAAAATACATTTCATAAACAAAAGAAATTACTTATAAATTTTCATATGGAGCTTATGTACATGAAACAACAACAAAAAAAATTTAAATGTAAATTTATGGATTCATATGTAGGAGCATCCATGGCCAAGAAAGCTATCCTACATGCATTTTGACATAGGTAGGGGTGGAAGCCTTATAAGAACTTCAAATTTCAAGATATAAATTTGAATAATTCACTTATATGTGCATATTAGTGTTGATGGCGTGCATTTTCTCTAAAGTTGGCAAAAATTATGTGAAAGCCACTTTTCACAAACCAACTACACACATTTAAATATGAATAAAAAAATAAGACATTGGTTTCATGCCCAAATGGCATTCTACAAACTATATTAGAGTCATTTTCCCCATCATGCCTAAATTATATTTAGCATAGATTTTGAAAGTTTTCATAGGCTTTTTGGGGGACTATAAAGCAAGTGTAGATTTGAATACTTTTGCATAGTAGAAATGTTTTAGGATTAAATTGAAAATTGAAAATGAAGAAAGGAGAAGAATGAGAAAACATGGTACACTTTCCAATTTGAATCATTCAAATTGGTCAAGAAATGAACCCTTAATGTGTAATTTAGTGAAGCGAAGCAATTTTAGTCAATTTCAATGAAAATTGCAAGTCTAGCTAACTTGATAGATTATGTAGAGGAAAATGGAGGTGAATTTGATAATTATGAGATACGGATTTCGTTAGCAAGGAAAAAAATATAGATTTGAAGTTCCATTTCTCAAGTTTGTGCATTTTCCTAAGCTCTCTTACGTAGATTTGTACCCTTTGTTTTAATAACAATGTTGGATATTGAGAAAATTAATGCAAATTTGCATTATTGCATGCATTCTAAGCATAAGTGATCATAGTGATTATTTTGGACCATGGAGCTTTCACTATAAATTGAGTGCATTTAATAAGGAATTTTATCCTATATATGAAATCTAATTTCTTGTCCTTAGTGAATTTCATAAATCCTAAAAAAATGACTACTTAAAATTGAAAGGTGGGGTAGCTAGAAGGAAATGAGAATAATATCACAAGTAAAAATATGAGGTTTGTAAATTAACAAAGGAACTTTGGGTGTTCATAGATTCTTCTTCTATAGTTGGGTTTATGTAGAATCTATAGACTATGATGGTTTTATGAATGTAATAAAGCCAAGAGTTCTAGTCACCAACATTCATTTAAGGTAATGGAATTGTAAGTTGATGATTTATATGTGTATATTTTTATTATGTATCAATTTTCTTTAAAGAATTATTTTTGTGTATAATGAATTTTGATGTGTGGACATGATAGAAGCCTCATGTTGCATTAGAATCACATACACTTAATGAAATGTATGGCCCCTTATTCCTTCATTCCAAACATTTAGATCTAAAATAACCATTCAAAATTCCCACAATCCTTAAAAAACCAAAATTTCCATTTAAAAACATGGTACAAGTAGAAATAATTTCCTTAATTACATGAAACAATACACAATTGCCATAAAATGTAATTCAATGGAATCACATACACTTGATGACATCTACAAACACGTATTTATTCATTCTAAATATTCAAATCTAATCTAGTAAGTCAAAATTCCCACTACCCTTCAACACCAAATTTTTTGTTTGAAATCAACCTGGTGCTAACCTAAGCAATTCACTTTAAAAAATGCATGCTAAAAAGTGCATGAGGGTTCTATGATTAAAATTAAACTTGTCTCCTACAGCGTAATTGGTGTTTGACAAGCTAACATAGCCAAAATCATCACATTATTCTTCTTGTGAATTTCATGAATCTACCAACTCGGTCTTCAATAATGATTTTACCAAAATTTACTATCTTCATTGAAATGTATGCTCAAACTTCATTATGAGGAAAAATTGAATGAATCGACTCGAGGAGCCTATGCTTAGTAATGACAACTTTCTTACAGTTCCAAAATTTTAAATTGACACATAAATTTTATGGTGTTTAAAAATACTTCAAATTTGTCTTTTCTCATTAAGGTGATTCAATTAGGATTTGAATGTCTCCAAGAAGTACCAAATCCTCCATGATATATGGTGGGTGTTCCTATGTGTTAGGAAAAATCACATGGACCTAATTTTTTTTATTGAGGATATCCATGATTTACATGCCACATGTTGTTGTGGAACCAATGAGACTATCTTTTATTTGATAAAAAATATACAAAGTAAGCTCTTTTTTCTTTTAGTAAGATTTTATTGATTTTAAGAAGTATCGCAAAAAAATCAAATACGTCTCTAATTTTTTATTATTAAAGGTTATGAAAATTAATGCTTATAAACATTTTAGAAAAAAAACATATTGCCAAAGGAAGCTGTAAGAACTATTGAGAAAAATAAATGCACATTATAATAAATTAATATATACTATGAAGAATTAAGGAGAGGCTTAATCATCCTCATCCTCTTCTTCTCACTTGAAGAAGAGCCATCTTTTTCATGGCCTATATCAATTTTTCTTCACTGAGTGAGTGTTGCCATACGTGAGAGAAAGTTGCCTACCTAGCACATTAGGGAAGGAAATGGAAATAAGGCAGACAGCCGGGGGTTTACAAAAAAAAGTTGCCAACAGACAATAGAGATGTTACCCTTCCATGGCCGATAGGAAAAGTTAACCTCCTTGCGGAGAAAAGAGGTTACACATCACTCACTTGCCGAGAAGAGAAGGCCCACGTGTTCCCCACCAGAATAAAGACATTGAGCCATTGGGTGAAGGGTAAATACTTTCGGCGTATCACTGTTGCCTCTGGGGTGGGATGTCTCTCTGGGTGGATTAATAGATTGGCTCTTGGGTAAGACTTATCATTAAGTCTTCTTTTTTGTTTGATTGATTAGAGTAGTTTGCTTCTTCTTCTTCTTCTTCTTTATTGAATGGTTTATTTTTTTTATAAGGATTTTTTTAGATGTCATTGCAATGTAACTATTAATCATTAAAAGTCATATTAATACATTAAAAAATTAGTTCATTCAGTGAGAAAAATGTTAAACTAGAAATAACATTGTTGAAAAAACCCCTTTGAAAAAATATTTGAAAAAATGCTTAAAAAACCTTACAACCAATTGGAAACAAAATTAAAGTCACATTGAAACAAATCAAGGTTGTTCCAAAATGGAAACAAATATGAATGTTTCACCAAGAATAGTTTATCCCAAAACACTATTACAACAAATGTTTCACAAAGTCACTATAAATATAAGTTCTAAATGTGGAGTGCATCATGTTTTTTCTTACAATAATCTCTATACCATTCCCAAAGACACCCACTTAAGATATTGTATGATGATGGGCTTGATAGGATGTCATACTAGTTGAATACAACAAAAGGACTTTCATTTAAATAATATTATCAGATACATGTGTTTTACTCTTCAATTTCATTAGATTATGATGGAACGTAGATTGATAGGCAATTTATCTATACTTGCCAGTTGCATACAATAGTAATGACATGAGTATAAATATTTAGTAGAGGTTATTGGTGAAGAGGAAAGATTAACTAAAGTGAGATGCCATGTCATTTCCCAAGTTACCAAGCTTTGTAGAAAAATAAATAAATTGTATAATCATGATATCATTAAATAGTAATCCATCAATTCTATGAAGAAAAATTTCACAATACAAATGAAAATGTCAAATTTAACAACTTTATAAGTGATCAAGCATTAGATTGATTTCACTCTTCCATGTATGATTTAATGTATTCTTCATATTAGATTTCATTTCAAACTTCACTTTGCAACATATTTATTTAACAAAGATTTTAATATGAAGATGGGTGAGTGCACAAAGTTGAGGGACCTTTTAGATGCAACGGTAGAGTGAAGTCAATCACTCTTTATCCATAAAATAGAAATCCCAAGCAATCCCGACCCTTCCAAGCCTAGTAACAAGGATGCCAACATGCATGCCAATTAGGATAGTACACAAAATGCGCCCCTGTTTTATTAATACAAATCACGCTCCTGTTTTACTTTGCAAAAACACACTCACGTTTACTAAAACTTGTTTTATTGTTAAAACGGGACGAGCCTGTCATTTTCGCCACAACGTCGTGCTGATTGGAGCTTTGACGAACCAGAACGAGTGAGGGCGAATGCGTTTTGGGTGAGCAAAAGGAAACAAACTCCACCTTGGGATCAACCTCCTCTTTGTGAGGTATTTTCTTCAAATCCTCTCATGTTATTTTCCCTATATTCATTATTTTCTTTGCCCTAATTTTAAATTAAACCAAAATATTTTAATTTATATGGCCAATGGAAACCAAAACCCCAATGGAATTTACATGGCCAATGGAAACCAAAACCCCAATTTAATCATAAAAAACGAATAATTTTGACTACTTACCAAAATTCATTCCCAAAATTCACATGCCCAATGGAAACCAAAACCTCAATTAACTCATCAAAACAAATCAATTTCACTATTTCCATATGCATATTCACAAGCATCCTTGTGAATCCATACCAAAATTCACAAATATGCAAAGTTTGTCAAGCACATTGCAAGTTTGCATAAGTAATTTACATGCCCAATGTAAGCCAAAACCCAAATTAACTCATAAAAAACAAATGAACTTCACTATTTGCATATGTATATTCGCAAGCATCATTGTGAAGCCAAACCAAAATTAACAAATATGTAAAGTTTGTCAATTATATTTCAATCTTGCATACAATTAAAAAAAATCTAGTAGAATTCATATCTTTCCTAAAATACATAAAAAAACATGGTAAATCCCTTGCCTCTATACGAAATATCGAAGTTGGTCATCCAAGAACATCAATAAACACCTTATAGTTTGGATGAAACTTCCTAATCCAAGTGTTAAAATAAAGTATAGAAGCTTCCCATGCTTAACAAATATTTCCTCTTGACTGAAGGGTACTTTTTGGTTAAGGTCAAGACAATGAAGTTCAACAATAGGCTCTACGAACGTCAAGATACATAGGGAGGTTGATGTGTTTGATTACATGCAAATCACATACTATCATACATGATAGAATCCAGTGGAAACCTTACAACCATAAAAGCCACTATACACAATTATGCATTTAGTCTCTCATGGGTATATAGAAAGAGTGCATAGAACTAAAATAACATCAAGTGGAATCCATACATGGCCCAAATTACATATAAACAAAGATATGCTAAATAGACTTTGGAGTCCAAAAGAAATCGCGCTACAACAAATAATTACATATCTAACAAAATCGTTGCCTATACTGGTATTTTATTCATCAATAACACATTATACCGCCTCTTCTAGGCTCTAGCCGTTTCCTCTACCTACATTCTAGGAGTTGGTCCAGCAAGGGCATTAGTCAGCACCTCACAATTTCGATGAAACTTCATAATCCAAGCCTTAAAATAAGCTAGAGGAGCTTCCCAATCAACATATGCACATAGGTCATTTTATGTACACTTGCATATGGAAATTGGAACTAATACTTGAATTTTGGACATAAATTTAAAATTTAAAATGTTAAATGTTTATTCTTTATTGTAAAATTCAAGATCAATTTTAAAATTGAAATAATATATTTAGTTTATGTTGTTATTTGTCGTACATTAGTTTTACACTTTTCATTGCTTAGAGATGCCATTATATCTTGTGTTTATTTTTCTATGATATTTTATTTGTATTTATGATTGCAGTGGCTACTATGGACCACAATGCTGAGATATTGAGAGTTATTGGGCATCTTAGAGAGATTGGTTCTGCCTAGAGGGGTGGAGATGAGCTCCATCACTCCTTGTCAGACTCATTGCTAACTATTGTTGATACAATTGCCAGGTCGAATGATACTGTGTATAACATCGCATCAGAAGATGGAAACACTGGTTAATGTGAGCAGGGGTTGTCATGTTGGGAAGAGGCCGAACTTCGTTAGTAAAGCCGCCGCGCCACCACTGAGCACCTGCGTGGGCCGGGCATGGCAGGTGCCACCATCATCGGCGGTGGTATCATGGAGGGAGAAAGACGCCGCAGGTTTTGATATTCAGAGACGTGTAGGCGGGCACAGACAGGGTTGGCTGAGCGCTCTGCATGCACTCCAATGCAGCTCGGAGGCCGAGAGAGTCGAAGAGGAATCATGGGTTCTTGAGCCTGTTGGTGATGGAACGACCAAACATCTGGCGAACAGATCAGCGGTGGCTCTTCCCGGCACATTCCGGCTGAACACAGAAGCGGCCACGGTCGAACGACTTAAAGGAAAAGCCGACATCGTCATTCCAATCGCTACAGGTAATGCTAATACGCCTGATAGATCAAAACCGCCCTGTTTCTTTTTCCCTAGGATTTATGGATATGATAGATCCGTTTTGAAGGAACATAGACCTGCGCCCCTACTTCCTGTTGATTACGGGGCCAGGGTAGGCTCTGATAGCTATCAAATCTTTATAAATCTGCCTACTGGAAATTCGATCTTGATTTGGGTAAATGTTCTTGATTCAGTGGAGGCATTACGGGATAGTCTAGCAAGCCGCGTGGGTTATCCAGCATCCGTCTTCTATCTTGTGCATGTAGGAAAACCGATGCAGGACTCTTTAAATTTATCAGATTACTAGATCTCCAAGAATTGCTCCATTTCTCTGCTGCTTCGGTTGAGGGGGGGAGCCGATGGCAAACAAAGAGGATCCTTCCCTTCACACAAAGGAACTGGTCCTTCATCTTACAAAGATGCAGCCCGATCAAAGGGGCCACAGACAGAGGCGACCTCTACGGTTCAGCCCAGCCCATACATTGTGGAAAAACTGGAATCCACACCAGTTCTGGAGATAAAAAACGAACAGGTTAAAGGAATTTTTAGTTCTTTACAAGCTGAAGCAGTTATTTGTAGGTTTAATGGGTTTTGGCCCAAATCACATGATCTCCATGCCTGGATCTTCTAAAACTGGACAACTAATTGCCAGATTTTACTATGTTCAAAAGGTTTCTTTATAGTTCAGTTCGATTCTCCGGATGAGTATCAGAAGGTCTTATTGCAGGGACCTTGGTTTTGGGGGAGAGCCGGGCTCTTCATAACCCCTTGGTTTCCAGAATTTGATGCTAATACTATGGTGGTTACAAAGATGCCGGTATGGGTGCGATTACCAAATCTGCCTCTACCTTTTTGGCATCATTTAGTACTGGAAGACATAGGCAATCTTCTAGGAAGATTCATCAAGAGTGACAATGAAAGGAAGGACAAGGGCTTATTTACATATGCCAGAATTTGTGTGGAGATTGACCTCAGCAAAGGCCTCCCAAATAGATTACATTTGAAACATGAATCCTTCACTTGGTTACAGAGTCTGGACTATGAAAATACAGCTTTCAGGTGCCGATTCTGCCACCTGACAGGTCATCTTCAAGATACATGCCCACTTGCGAAAAAATTCCCAAAAAAGAAAAAGTGGCCAACGACAAACAGAAAGAACTGGCAGGTAGATTATGTCCAATTTCCAGATGAGGAAGTAGGAAGTGAGGATGAAGAACAGCAAGATATGCAGAGAAACGAGGAAACATTGGTGCCTGATGATGTAGAAGCACAGTCAACAGGAAAACAGACATCCGGTGAGGACACTCAGACAAAATTGGAGAATCCGATGGATACATCTGCTAGTGGTCAAAAGCGTGCTCACGAATCTGCCAGTTCAGAATATGATAAGGACATAGCGGTGTTTCAACAACCAGAGGAGGCAGTCTGTAATCAACTGATTGTGGCTGCACCAAAGAAAGGGGATTGGATTGAAGTGAAATCTAGGAAGAATGGGGGGAAAAAGGGGAGAATAGAGGAGTACTATAATCCTTGATCTCTCTGTTTGTATAATATTTTTTGTTGTTTTTCTTTCACATGACCGGTAACAATTTGTGACAATGTATCGGACTATTTTGTCTCAATACATCTGCAGATGTAATTTTGTTCTTTTGAAATAAAATTACGATTTTTTCCGAGGAAAAAAAAAAACATCGCATCCTATAGGGAAAGAAAAAAGACAAGAGTATGCTGATGGTTTGAGCTACAATGAGATAAAAAAGTTAAAAATAACCAAAGAGCACATTTATACATTGTTAAGAGTGCCTGGGATGGATGACATTCCAGAGAGAACCAGGCCACATATTTTGATTGAGTGGTGCACCTTTCCACCCATTAGAGACCATTGGATGGATAGATGGTACATGGTTTTTGACATCCCCCGCACAACAATAGGGAAGTACCGTTGTGCTTCCTCCAGAAGTTGTATGCAGAGTCTGTGATGGGGAAACATGTCAACTATTTTGACATGTTGGGCTTCCAGGGCATTGGTAGGGGGATGCCCCAAAACCGACTCAATGCTAGGCATATAGATTCCAGTCGACAGATACCTGTACCCCATTCCCAGCTACTGAGGGCAGACATCCCTACTACACATGATATGGTTTCCTAGACAAATGAGGCATTTCTGACTCTAGCTGAGAATTTTTCTTGACACACAGCAACTATTGACCAGTAAACACCCTCTTCCTCTGCTAGGGTACAACTACCAGCTTCCAGTGGTAGAGGACCATCTATTGGTGGGGATAGGATGACATCCCATGTTCCTTAGAGAAATCCACATGTGTGCACAATGTGTGGTCAATCCTACTACGGTCCTAGACCAAGACATGGTACCTCTACGGTGACTGGTGGTCAGGTAAGGACATTGTTAAAAATCTATTATTGTTCAATTTTTAATTTTTCCATATTGTACACATATTAAAAGATTCATAATATATGCAATTTTTACTCTTACAGGAGATTGATGCCTCTTAAGGGGGTGGTAATGCACCTGGTGTAGTTGTATCCGAGGCCCAAACAACCAACATTGAGGTAATATTTAAACATGTGTCATTTGTTAATACATATAATTTTTTTAATGCATGTGTTAGTCTTGACTAATTTGTTAAATTGTCTAATATTTACAATTTTTGAAGTTGGAGGAAGCCCATTTAGAACCAGATTCTAGGGACATTGATATCAATGAAATACTCCCAGGTGGAAGTTATGATTTCTTGAAGAATGTAAGTACATGGTTAATGACTGAATCTTGTTCGAATTATTTAAATTTCCTACTGTACACTTCTTTATAGATTGCTAATATTTATAATTTGTAAACTTGCAGATGCTATCTGGATCTGAAGAGGGGAAAGAAATTGCTGGAAGTGGTCCCTCCCATGGGGGATATTTGTGCCAGACAGGGGTAATTGTATTACAATGTTATTTTTTCAGTACATATTATTTCATCCATTCAAGTCCATGCCAAACTATGGTAACACTTTATGAATGCAGACATCATCACAAATCCATGCACCGCCTCTTTGGTTTGGATCTCCCCATATTCCAACTGTAGATAAGAGGGTTGTTTATACTAGATGGCCCTCTTCCTTGAAAAGAGTGGGTGTCCATGAAGATCATCCTGCTCATCCCACGGTAATGTACACACTTCCAATGGCAATTGCTGGTTAGCTTTGAATTCACTTCAAAACTAGTTTTTCTTAATGTTATTTTCGCATGTTTACAACATCGGGATGTAGAGTCATCTGTTCTAGACCTTAGTGGGGTTATTGATGTTGCATTCAATGTTGCATCTACAATAGGGATAAGTCACACAGAGGTACATCTACTTGAATATTTGTAATTGTATAGTTCATTTGTATTGTCTATGGATATGCATGATGTCTAACTATTTTATCATTTGGTGAATGTAGCCACACCCTAGTCCATTAGTGCACGCAAGCGAGGTTGATGTTCAACCTATGGCTCCTCTTGCTACTGAAGAAACCTAGTCTCATTCCCAGTAACATTTTTTTCAGTGAGATGTTCATTTTTTTACATAATTGATTAGTTGATTAGTACTTTATCATTCATGTACATGTTGATAATTGTTGAGATAATTGACATTTTTTTTATTCGCAGAGAAGCATTGCAGAGAGAATCTCTACAAAGAGGAGGATACCAGAGGCATCTATACCCTGAATGGATGGAATGAGTGTTTGTTTTATGTACAATTGAGTCGTGTTTTAAATTTTCGAACTTTGTTATTGTTGGAAAGTACTAGTTCAGTTACACGATCAATAAATATTGTCATTGATTTGCACTCGCTAGAGATGCATAGTGGTTGTGGACAGAGGCAACAAGCATCAAGGTCGGGAAAAAACAAGAAAAAACTAGAGTTTTGATGTGTTAGTCCAGGAAAAATAAGTATTTTTCTGTACAAGAGGAAGTTAGAGTATAGGGGTGTGGTCTAGGACATATGTACTTTTGTTTGCATGTACATCAAAGATGTTTTTGATACATGTACATTGACAGGCCATATAAGGGCCTTCTATTTTTGTATTATAACTTTCATGATATAAAAAATATTTCATATCAAGGCTCTTGAGATCTTCATGGTTCAGTCTTTTAAGTGTGATTATACACGTGTGGACAAGAATGTTTATATGTGTAATGTTCCCAATTTTTGATAGATTTTAAGATTGCATGGAGATATTAGTTATAAATTTGAGAACAATGCACAATTACAATATTACGTAATGACAAAAATCTACATTTCAATTGTTTTTCACCACGATCCAATTGCATATACAATGTTAAATACTATTCACAAAGATGGAACATACCTAACACACATAAGCACCCAACACAGCTAAGCAATTGATCCAACTAAGTGGAATACAAAATCACCTTACCCACATAACAAACTAACAAACTTCTAAAGGATACACAAAGTTGACACACCTAAGTGATACACCTGTGTGGTCTACATAAATGAAATTGGTGTTTGGCATGATGTCTTTCATCTAACGAATATATGGGATACACATGAAACCTAAAAGTATCTGAGTATAAGGTTGATTCAAAATAATGGTTATGATTATAACCTGCACATTATGTATATCCTGCACATTATTTTATCATTTTGTTAATGTACATGGAATTTGATGAATGGCCTCGTGGAACAACTTTGGAAGAGATGAAAATTATGTGTGATTTTATTATAGTTTAAATTGATTGGAGAAGTATTATTCTGAATCTTGTTTTATAAATTTATGTTTATGGAGTATTATTCGAAACATTCGTAGTGTGAAGATATATATTTTCTAACAATGGCGTAATAGGTTGGCCACTTGTTTCTAACCATAAACATGTTCCATTACATGGTTACTGATGTAATGGCATTGTCTCCTCCTGCATTTCATCGTACAAATGCTCACATCTCTTGAATGACCTGGCTAAATTAATATGGAAAAAACCTTCTTTCGAATTTTTAGTCTCATGAATTATATGAGATCCTAAGATCAATTCACCTCCACATATAGATTGACAACTCCTTTCACCTTGATTAAAACACAAACAAATCATATTTCTTGCTTTACAATGATGGGAAATAGTTCAAAACCTCACAACAAGTAACATAATTCTCAACATCTACACATGGAATAATAGTTTGCAACAAGTGTTTTTTCAAGAGGGGAAGATCTACACTCACCTTCAAACATATATCAATTTATACTTATTTCCAATTCTGCCCCACAACCTATTGTGGGTATCCTTTCTTCTCCGTGATTCTGATCAAACACAAACCATCAGCATATATGTTTAAGCCCATGTCCTACAGGCTTTCACGGATACTTGTTGAATTCCTAACCGGGTGATAGTATGGAAACCGTGCATCAAAATGGGGTTCCAATGAGTCATGCAAGTGTGCTTAGGTAGGTTTCATGTGGGAATGCTAGACACACATTCACGGTCGATAAATTTGCAAAGCTGACCTCTATGTGCAAAAAATTCACATTCCCTTACTCAGCAAAACCCTAGTTTCCAAAAATGATGTAAAACACTATGCCTTGTCCATGGAACCAAATTAAAGGGCCATCCCTAGCACTATATCAATGTCCGAAATCCAACGGAGTCGACGGTTCATCAATCCAAAAAAACGGTAATCATTCTATGACATGTTGAAGCCCACCTTCTATAGGCTTTCAGGGACACCTATTGAATCCCTACCCGACACATAGAATGGAAACCATGTGTCAAAATGGGATTCCGATGGGTCATGCAAGCGGGTTTAGACATGTTCCATGTGGTAATTCTAGCCACATGTTCACGTTCGAGGAATTTGCAAAGCTGACCCCTATGTGCAAAAATTTCGCATTCACTTACTACGAAAAACCCTAGTTTCCAAAATGGACCTAAAAAATAATCCCTTGTCCATGGAACCAGATGAGAGGGCCACCCCTAGTACTTTACCGATGTCATGAATCCAACAGAGTGGACGGTTCGTCGATCTGAGACATGACCATCATTCTCTGGCACGTTGAATCCCACCTCCTATAGGATTTAAAGGACACCTGTTGAATCCCTACCCGGGGCATAAAATGGAAACCGTGCATCAAAACAAGGTTTCGGTGGGTCATGCAAGCATGTTTAGGCAGGTTCCATTTGGGAATTCTAGCCACATGTTCACGGTCGAGGAATATGCAAATCTAACCCCTATGTGCAAAAATTTGGCATTCCCTTACTGAGAAAAACCCTAGTTTCCAAAATTGACCTAAAACAAGATCCCTTATCCATGGACCCATAGCAGAGGGCCACCCCTAGAACTATCCCAATGTCATGAATCCAACATATTCGATAGCTCATCGACCTAATCTAGGACCATGATTCTATGGAACGTTAAATCCCACCTCCTACAGGCTTTTAGGGACACCTGTTGAATCCCTAACCGGGGCATCGAACAGAAATCGTGTATCAAAATGAGGTTTTGATGGGTCATGAAAGAATTTTTAGGTAGGTTCCATGTGGGAATGCTAGCCACATATTCACGGTCGAGGAATATGCAAATCTGACCCCTATGTGCAAAAATTTCACATTCCCTTATTGAGAAAAACCCTACTTCCCAAAATTGACCTAAAATAGGATCCATTTTCCATGGACCCAGAGTAGAGGGACACCCCTAGAACTATCCTGATGTCTTCAATCCAATGGATTCGATGGATCATCGATTTGAGCCACGACCATTATTCTATGGCACGTTGAATCCCACCTCCTACAGGCTTTCAAAGACACCTGTTGAATCCCTACCCGAGGCATAGAATGGAAATCATGCATCGAAATGAGGTTATGGTGGGTCATGCAAGTGTGTTTAGATAGGTTCCATGTGGGAATGTTAGTCACATGTTCACAGTCGAGGAATATGCAAAGCTGACCCCTATGTGCAAAAATTTGACATTCCCTTACTTAGCAAAACCCTAGTTTCCAAATTTGACCTAAAACTTGATCCCTTGTCCATCGACCAAGAGTAAAGGGCCAACCCTAGAACTATCTTGATGTCCTGAATCCAATGGAGTTGACGGTTCGTCGATTTGATCCATGACCATCATTCTATGGCACGTTGATTCCCACCTCCTACAAGCTTTCAGGGACACCTTTTGAATCCCTACACAGGGAATAGAATGGAAACCGTGCATCAAAATGAGTCTCTGGTGGGTCATGCAAGTGTGTTTAAGCAGGTTCCATGTGGAAACACTAGCCACACATTCACGGTAGAGGAATATGAAAAGATGACCCCTATGTGCAAAAATTTCACATTCCCTTACTAAGCAAAACACTAGTTTCCAAAATTGATCTAAAACAGGATCCCTTGTCCATGGAGCTAGAGTAGAGGGCCATCCATAGCTCTATCCCGATGTCCTGAATCTAACGAATTTGGTGGTTCGCTGATCTGATTGATGACCATCATTATATGGAACGTTGAATCTGTCAAAACCCCAAATTTTCACAAAAATTCAAAATTTTGAGATAACATAAAATGTTGAAAGCTATGGTTTACTAACAGCTAAAGGTTAGCAATAAAAGAAAAAGTTAAAAGATTAGTATTACATAATCTCAATTATGTTAACTCAGTAGTTTCAATTTTGTAACAAGATTAAGTTTAACTTGCACATTGTTTTTATTTCAGTTTACTAATGAGTTTTCTTTATGACAAGTAGGTGGAATCTGACTTTCAAATCCTGGGATTACTTAGCATTTATGCTAACATAGAAAGATTACTTGTTCTTATAGGTTACAGGTATGAATGATCAAGTAACATTTTTAATTTCATAAAGTATCTAGCAGTATTTATATCTGCAATTAATAAGCTTAGTAAATAAGCTGCTATATTTCAAACGAACTTTCGTGAGGTAAAAACAGTTTGTTTTCTTTAGTTGTTCTTGTAACCAAAGTTTAGAGGATTGCGTTCCTTTCTTTCATGTATGTAGTGACAATCAAATGCTTTCTGTGGCTCTAAACTTGTAATCTTAGCTGCTTGATAACTTCTACTTTAATAAGTATTACTTGCAACGTTATATTGTTGTACTTTGGGTTATTATACATTATCATACCACTCATTTGAGTATCAAGTTGCTCGATATTTCTCTTTTGTAGGGAAGTTACATCCTGTAAACTTCTTGATAACATAAGTTTGATTAGTGTGAAAACAATAATGTCTTTTCACATGAAAACACTGTTTTCCTGTACTTCTTAAATCTATGTCAATCCTTGTGGTTCTATTGATTCTAGACTCGAGTAGGATCATTCCATTGCAATTCTTATTATTTCTATAATACTTTTATTGTATTAAGTTACTGTCTACAAATAGTTTCTAAGGTTGATGTTTTCTATAAAGGTCAACCTTCTATCTCTTGCTAAACACCAGTATTTTTGTATATGCATAAAACCATTCAAAACATAGACATGATAAATTACTGGCAAATGTCAAGTTGAGAAACATTCCAAGTCTATTAAAGTCTCATAAATCTGAACTATGTAAAAGAATTCACAAAGTATTCTATTACTATGCTTGTAAACTTTAGAATTTACTACCATTGATTCGTTGGTTTTTATAGGGTTAAATATCATACATAAACTATTTTGTTATAGACATACAAGTCTAATACAAGGTTAAACTTGTAAGGAGTTCATGATTCTACTCTTTACTACACTATGTAACTTTTATAAACTGTCACAACTTGAATTGTTGTTTTCAAAAGAGTGTAACTATGCTTAGCACACAATGTATTTGAATATAGACACTATAGTTATTCGATGGTCTTAAACCATCCAATTTGGACTTTTTATATGATAAATGATCACTATACTTTACTATAATTAACGTTGATAAACATGGTTCATAAAACTCTCATATAGAAATATTGACATTACTATATACTTTGATGAATTACATCTATCCCAAGTTGAACGGTTAAAGGATAAATTTTTTTGTTATAAATATACCCCAATGATGTTTTACAAGCATAAACATTTATCATCATTTTCCAAAGTTTTAAGCAAGGATTTCGGGGTTATACGAGACTATATGATTACCAATCTTATGTTTTGTCAACGTTTTGAAACTCATTGTTTTGATCGACACCAATACAAATGTTAATCAAGCAATCATATATATATAATATGATAACGTTGGAAAAAATTATATTATAACTCATGCGTTGCATGTTAACAATCATGGTGAATATAATTGATATTATTTGGTCACAGGTAAACTATGGAAAGTTGACCCACTGCATGATTGTATTATTGAGGCCACGTGGTTTTCTCTTGGCCATGCACTGGTCGTATATAATACCTAGCAACCCTAACCTTTGGCTTATTCTTCCTCCACATTTTGTGTTGGCCCTTTGGGATGCTCTGCAAGCTCTCATGGAGACCGTGAGACCCTTTTGGTTCTAAATTGTTGTGAGCTTTGTTTATAGTTACTTCAGCCTCTCGTATTCGGTATTATTCCTTTCTTTGTACTGTGGCCTTTACCTTGCAAGTATTCATTACTTGTTTCTTTGCACTTGCGTAAAGTCTATGCGTGACTTCATTCTGCCTTCATTTCGTGTCCTGCCACTTTTGTGTAATGTTGTGTCTCAGCTGTTGTTAATGTACTCCTACGCCATCGTTGTAGGGTTTGAAGCTTCATGTTCTAGCTTTGTGGTTGGTGACAGACTAGTTACTAAACTCTTTACTTCCTTTAACAGGTATATATTAGTTCTGTCTTTCGAAGGCATTATTTATCTTAAATTTATGATTACAATATTTTTTTTTTATTTAGAAAAGTAATTTCAAAACTAAGTGTCATGCTATGCACTTGCAAGGCTTGTAACTTCTCCTTGCGAACAATGTAGGTTGCATCGTGAGCCCCTGTCGTCTCTATCACCTGCGAGTATGAGGGTTTGGCTTCTCTTTATGCTGGCTGCAGTGCTGTTGTTCCTTCGTGGCTCCATAACCTTTACTTCCAGGTGATGTAACATTTTAGAGTTTAATACTAAACTTTGTTTATAGTTTTCAATTTTATAAAAAAGTTTTTAATTACCCCTTGGTTTCCACTTTCGTAGGGATAGTTTGCCGTAACATAAAAGGCAGAAAACACCTCTCAAAGGGACTGACATTCAGGCTACAGGTAAGCTCTGGTTACAAAAATGGTTCTCCCTGCTTGTTCAGACTTTAGGGGAAAGTTTGCAATTGGATGGAGTTACGGCAATGTCCTTTCCAGTCTTGGGTTGTTGTTCTTCGGTTTATTAGTTTTGTTATTTTGATTTTTAAACCCTTGCTTTGAGCAGAGTGACTCTGGCTCAATGTCGTGACTTGTAATGCTCTCTTCTTGTATATAAGAAAGGATTTACAATGTTGTAGATGTTAATATAAATTTTGTTAGTGTTCGTTTAATGAAACCCTATGTCACAACATGGGTGCCCGGCTCAGAGCTGGTTTTTGTACTCTATTTAAGTTTAAGCCTCTCGGCCTGTTAAGCAATACACAGTCTTCTTTAAACAAAGGATTTTCCTTTGAGTTTGGACTCAGTTTATCTTAAAGTTATTTATGTGACTCTGTGTGCTTAGATTTATTACTCTATTCAATTGTGAAATAAATATATATTGTTTATTAAATATTTTGCATAAAGAATATTGTTAAAGGATTGAAGACTGTTATTCAGTCATATTATATAATTATCTTACTTACAGGCTCAGAAATTTCGAGTGAGGGTTTCCTAAATAAAACCCTTGTTGTTGAATAATTCTTTTAATTTATTTAAAAGGGTTTTTACTTGTAAAACAAATATTGTTTTAAATTAAAATTATTATCTGTATATATCTTTTATTATAAAGACTATAACCAATCTATAATAGTGCAAATGTTCAATGATAATGTTTCAAATAGTAGAATTTTAGCTTAATTGTTTTTCTTTTATTAAAGCAAAGAAAATAATAAAGAGATTCGACCTTGTACTTGCTCTTCTCGTATACACCTGTTAATAATTTTAGTTCAGCTTTTACATAGATATGTAATGTTAAAATTAATAATAATCCTACTCTTATTGTTTTACTCAAATGTTAACAAGGATTATATTAGAGTTATTCGTAAAAATCAATTTAGTAACTAGTTTGTTCTTGATAAGGGTGAATCCACGGACCTGGGTAACACTTTTTGGCAAGCGCATCTTGCCAAAAACCAAAAAACGTACCTCGGTCGAGGGCTTGTTAAACCCTCGACCGAGGTATTAACACCTCGACTGAGGTTTTATAAAGCCCTTGACTGAGGTTTTTTTCAGCCCTCGGTCGAGGTATTTATTAACCCTCGATCGAGGTATTAAAACCTCGACCGAGGGTTAATAAATACCTCGACCGAGGTACATACCTCGACCGAGGTATGGACCTCGGTCGAGGTACATACCTCGACCGAGGTACCTTTTTCAAAAAAAAATATAAAAAAGGGCTGCGGGGGCCCCAATTGTCATTTTCAATCACTCGACCGAGAGACAGAGCTCAACCGAGGAACAACGAACTCGACCGAGGAACAACGATCGTCGCCCGAAAGCAACCCAACCTCGTCACAATGTCGGAGCAAAGAGGTAACAATTTAAATTGTTTTTCAATTTAAATGGAATTTAAATTTTTTTTTTTTAAATTTATAAAATTTGGTAAATGTATGTTTTTATAATTTTGTTTTCAAATTTAATAAATTTATGTTTTTATAATTTTCATGTTTAAA
>LPNX011200473.1:0-14255 GCA_001517045.1 Pseudotsuga menziesii
AAAAACAAGAAATACCTAAAAAAATGTGATGATGATGTCATCATCACGTTTTTTCAGGTATTTCTTGTTTTTGGGGTAGCGGGGTCCATCAAAAGTATGCAGTATGGGTACTCGTTGGATCCAGAATCAAATTCCGCATCCAACGAGCTCTCCCGATCGAAATTTGAGTAAAAACACAATGAGATATGTCGAAAATACGAACAAAAAAAGTAGTTTTTTTTAATGACAAATATTTGAATTCAACCATTATGGTTGACTTATTTTATTGAAATTCTATTGGTTCTTGAATTCCAACTCACAAAAACTTATTTTGGCATGTTTTCTTATAAGGCCCATTTTAGACCCCAAATTTCCTCTAATGGTTATGTTGTCAAATTTCTGTTCTAACAATCTCACACGTAAGAATATTCGTAATAATGTCAGATCCCTAATACAATACAAGCCATTAAGTTGTGACACTACTAACTATGAATCAAGACATACCTAAAGAGAGAGAACACCATGTGAAATGGAATCCCATAATATCTCGATAACGGCACTATAATCAGCAACATTGTTCGAAGAAGGTCGTAAACATACGCCTCCTGAAGACAGTACCTGACCCGTAGGAGTATAAATGACACAAGCAGCAGAGCCTAAGTGTTGAGTGTGGTGGCTAGCACCATCAGCAAATCCTATGAAAGTGGAAGACTCCATTGACATCTGCCATACGAACCAAAAGCTAATCAACAAACCCGATCACCATAAGAAAACCTAACAATGCAAAAAAATATACAATAATCAGCCTTGGCTGAAGATCATGCATAGTATTTTTTAAGATAGAGCCCATTTTCAGGCTCCTCCAAGGTTGTCCCTTCATATTCTACTAGCTCATAGGAGCCCTTCTCTAACACACATTTGACTACGTAAGGACCATGCCACATGGGATTAAACTTGCCTGCCCCCAAGGGTTCTTTAGCTTGGTCCCACAAAATGACAAAATATCCTTCACTAAAACTCCTCAGACGGACAGACTTATCATACTGGACTTTAACGCAATGCTTATTTACTTCTAGAGCCACTAGAGCATCTCGGCGCTGCTCGTCAAGCTCCTCTAAGCGGACCAAATGTTCCTCCAATGCGCAAGTGTCTGGTAAAAGCTCTATGGCTAGCTTCAATGAAGGGATTTCGCATTCAACCGACAAGACAGACTCCACTCCATGTATGAGAAAAACCGGTGGTAGTCTTAACCGCGGTCCTATATGCCCACAAAGCAGGATATAACATGATATGCCAATTAGTTTTGCTTTCTGCGATGGTTTGTTGGAGAATGGACTTAAGTGATTTGTTCACTGCTTCATCCTGTCCATTCACCTGAGGGTAATAAGAAGAGGAGTGATCCTGCTTATACCCTAGCTTCGAGGCCAACTCTTCCATCATTCGATTCTGAAAGTTCCTACCATGTTCAATGACAAGCTCTTTCGAAATATCGAACTGAGTAATAATTTGGTTGAATATGAAATGTGCGGCTATCTCACTATCAGATTCAATCATGGGCATAGCCTCAGCCCATTTCTTGAAGTAATCAACAGCCACTATAATATGATGATTCCCCCCAACCAAAGCTGGGTTGAAATCTATGAAATCAAGCTCCCACTTGGTGAAGGGACCGACGGTTATAATTGGATGTAACGGGGAAGGATGCAAGCGCATATTGCATGCAAAAACCTGGCAAGGGTGACACTTCTTGACCACATTGACACAATCTTTAAAGATCGACGGCCAAAAATATCCCGCTCTCAATATTTTTTGCGCTGTAGAAATCACAGATAAATGACCACCAAGTGCCCCTCCATGGAAATCATTCAGCACAACCTCAGCCTCTTCATGGGTCAAACAACAACGTAAAATGGAATCTACCCCACGGCGGTACAAAGTGTTATCCACTATAAGGTAGTTCTTAAATACGTGACATAATTGTCATCGCTCATCTCGTGAAAGGTGAGTAGGGACCTTCAATGTTTGTAAATATATGATAATATTTCCATACCATGGATCTAAAGTTGAGATAAGGAAGATATGCTCATCGAAAAATGTATCCTCATAAATTTCCTCCTCCTCCTCACTTGGGAAATAAGAAATGAGCTTCGCAAAAATTAATGATTTCTTCGATTTCACCAAAACAAACTTGAGATCGAATTTTTGCAAAATAACAATCCATTTATTATACTTTCCCCCAATCATCCTTCTAGTGAGGATGAACTAAAATGGATTGAAATGAGCTACCACCAAGGTCTGACGAAGGAGAATGTAGTGTCTCAATCTCTGAACTGCATGAACGGTACCTTAGGCAAGTTTCTCCACATGGGAATAACAGATGTATGCATCTATAAGGTTTTGGCTTAAATAATATATGACATGCTCATGGAGCTCCTCATCCTCCTGAACCAAAACCATACCAATTGTCTCCATGGACACGGCCACATAAATAAAAAAGTCACGGCTACAGTCGGGTGGACTAAGCACGGGGGCTGATGCTAAGGCTCTCTTAAGAGCATCAAAGGACTCCTGGGCTTGCTCATCCTAGCAAAAGGTGGTGTCCTTCTTTAAAAGATGCATAAATCCTTTAGTCAAATTGGCAGAGTTAACCACAAATCTCTGCAAGAAGTTTTCCATGCCTTGCAAACATTGAAGATGTCTAATATTTCTCGGGGGAGACAATTGAAGTATTGCCTCAACCTTTAAGGGATCGAATCTTATACCCTCCTTGGAAACAATGAACCCTAGTAAGCGATCAGACTTCACACAAAAGATGCACTTATGTGGATTTAACCTAACCTGGTAGTGGCGAAATATTTCGAATACTAATCTCAAATGGTAGGAATGACACACTGTCAGTCGAGAATGAGCAGCAAGGTCATCCAAAAATACTTAAATAATAAATTTGAGATCATGAAAAATCAAGGTCATAGCTCGCTGAAATGTGGCTCCAATGTTTTTAAGACCGAAAGGCATCTTCCGATACGCAAATGTACCCCAAGGACAAATAAATGTTATTTTGTGTTGATCTTCCAGTTTAATTTGAATCTGATTATATCTGGAAAATCCATCCATGAAGGAAAATACCTCGCTTCCCGTACACTCATCCAAAATCTGATCAATAAATGGTGTGGAAAAATTATCCTTAGGACATGCATGATTCAAATCATGAAAATCAGTACATATACAGATCGCTCCATGTTTCTTATCAACCGGAATGGGGTTTGAAACCCACTCCATCAAGGGAACGGGATAGATAAAAAAAGCTTTCAATAGTTTTTCTATCTCAGCCTTAATAGCAGGTGCTTTTCTAGGATTCACCGCACAGAAACGTTGTCGAACAGGCTTCGCATTCGGATAGGTCTTGATTTCATGTTCAACAATACAAGGGTCTATACCTAGCATTTCCTCATATGACCAAGCAAATATATCATGAAACTCTTTAAACAGCTCGGTATACTCTAGAATCTCATCATGGGAACATTCTGCCCCAATATAGACATTCTCAATCTTGCCAGGATCGCGAGAGATATTGATAGGGATCGTAGGTGATATATTTTCCATGTTCCCATCAGCCATCTAACTAGGAGAGTTTAATGGAACCATGGGACTACCAATCTTGTCGCTAAGAATCTCCCTAAAGTCCTCATCCTCCAAACGGTTAAGCTCGAGAAGAAAATAAGATCTATGATGTAACTTTTCCCAAGGTGGCTCAACCCTAGACATGGCCTCAATAATAGATTCATCTATCGAAAAAAAACTATCAAGGTAGTCATGTGCATGAGAGGACTCAACTGCCCATGCAGGAAGCACATACGGGTCCTCCTCTTCCGTCCGCGAAGAGGAAGGACTAGGCTCTACAACACAATCAAGATTCACTTGATATGCTATCATTGCTACAAGAAACAACACGTCCGTTTCGATAGGTCTGTTTGAAGGACTCGGTGTAGGAAGAATCCAAGGATCTTCCATATGGGTAGTGCAAAAAGACACCAAATTCAATGAAGATGAAGCCCCATCGAAACTAGATCCAATCATAAGGACGAGTGCAGGACAACTAAATTTCCCCATAAGGGATGGATACATACATACACCCACACACCCAGTTGCTGGCTGAGAGTGGTCGATAATTGGGATAGAAGCTCCCGACAATCCATTAACACTTGAATTTTTGAATGATGTCTGATGAATCATATCAATTTTCTCATTAAATGCAAATCATACAACTCGAAATAGAGAAGAGGCTACGACTTGCATACTATACATCCAATTTCGACCCAGTAACAGATTGTAATCAAGGGGTGCATCAACCACCTCGACCTCGATCGTGACGGTATTCCCTCCCAAACAGACCTTAAGAGAAGGAAGATTTCCATCCGGCCGAAACGATTTACCATCAAAGGCAATCAACATGGTAGCAAATTTAGACAACTCGGGAGAACCCAAACCCTTCCAAGACGACAAAGACATCACAGAAGCAGTAGTGCCTTTATCAATCACAGCGCGTTTGACGGTCATGTTAAGACATTCCACATGAATCAAGAGAGACACATAGTAAGGCAAGCAAGGCTAGAGTCCCATGGGTTCAAATTTGATAATGGAAGAAGAGTTATCATCATTCACCCCAAGAGAAGAAAGAAAATCTTTCCTTTGCGACGGACAACTATGAAGAACTTCAAGCTCAGACATCGCACAAGGAGTTTGGACCAAATCCTAGACAACAGAATAGTTATGGGCAGCTCGGGCATTAGGATTATGCCCCAAATGCTTTAAGAATCCCTTAGGAATGCGAGGTGCAATCTCAGGTTTATCCATAGGTTTTTCAATACGCAAAGGATTCTCAGTAGGAGGAGTTTCTTTCCCAAGGTCTAGTTGTGACAAACCATAGTCTTTCGCACGAGTCACAACCTTAGTACCATGCACCATGTTGATGCAGCCATGACAGGTACTAGCTTCTAGCGGATTCTGATCTCCACCCGACGTAGAATGAGGATCATGGGTCCTCGAGTTCATATTTTGATTATGGGGTAAAGGATTAGTCAGCATAGCTGGGCCCTGTGCTATGAACCTCGAGGCATCTTCCATATGAGGGCACAAGTAAGTGAGGTGGTCATCCTTACACAATTTGGAAGGAAACTTAACCTTACGTTTAGATTGCTTGTCACCCCCAGCATTACGGTCGTTATTGTCATTAAAATTAGCATTTTTCTTCTTGTTCCCACCCTTATGATTGTTTTTACCCTTTTTCTTATTCCTTCCAGGCTGCTGGTTACTCTTCTGGTCCAACAATTGCACAGAAAGTACACTCGCCATTTGGGTGGGTTGAGACAAAGCCGTAGCTTTCCCTGACGCAGATCGGTTAATCGACAATTGACTCACTTGTTTCGTAACTGAGTCCGCAGGTTTGGAACTTGTACAACCCATAATGCCATCGACATGTGGTCCAGGATTGATCTTGGGATCGAAACTAGAATGCAGAGTGTTAGGTATGATCTCATATAATATTTCGGATTGAGAATAAATCAAATCCAATTCTTGTGCCCTAAAAATTGCTTGTTCCTCATTCTGGACTCCGGATGTAGAAACATCCTTCGCGATGTAAGATAGAAATGATTTAAGGAACCACTCAAGGAGAAACTCCGGAAGTATGAAAGCTTTAATCAACCTCTTCTGTCTATGCCACTCTTGGATATGGTTCGATATATGTGTGGCTTTGTCCTGCCGAAATGTCGACAAGAGTTCTATACCAACGTTGTAACACACTGGTAGCTGGAAGTGGTTGAGGAAAGTCATAGCAAGGTCATCGAACAAAACGAATTCCCCCTTTGGTAACTATATGTGCCATTTCATTACAGGCCCTGTGAGGGTGCATTGAAATAGCCTCAAATGGATTGAGTCATCGTGTAAGGATTTGGAATAGAACCAAAGGTGAAAGGTAGTGACATGTTCACTAGGATCTTCTCCTAGTTTGCCCTTAAATTTGGGAATGTCGGAGGGAATATTGGTAGGGACATCCGACCAAGCCGGGTCATAAGATACCGGATCGTTCATTAGTCTCAATAAGTCAGGTAAATTTAACATTGCAAGGAAATGGAGCCTAGGTTGATTTGGTCTATGCCACGCTCCCTATTAGTTTTGGTTCATATAAGGTTGACTACTATAAATACCATGACCTTGGCCATAATATCCTTCTCCTGTTTGACCCGTGTAGGGATGCATGGAAGCATTATGATGTGGTGAACCTTGACTATGCAGTGCTACAAAGCCATAATTAAAGGAGTAGGTGGGTTGTTGATACCTGTACCCATAAGGTTGATAGCTTTGTCCATACTACAGTCCATAAGATTGTGCATGAAAAGTTCCATAAGATGTCCCATGGGATATCCCATGAGAAGCTCCATAAGTATGGATATGGGGAACTCCATGCGATGGACCATAAGACGATCTAGAAATAGGAATATGACCTCCTGAGAAAACAAGAGATACTTGACTATGAGAAACTATTGTACAAGTAGTTGCAGTATGAACATGACTAGTAGCAACATTCCGACCCAAAGTACCATGTGAATGAGGGGGAGGAAGGGTTGTCAAAAATGAATTCGAAGGAGTAGGAATATAAGTGGTATAAGTGAAGGGATATAAGTGGTATTCCCTATGGTCACTCATATTGGTTTTGGTATCCATATATGGCTACTAACACTAGGTCTAGGATGAACATGTGAGGTAGCTTCCACCGCCGGGATGGAAGGTGCAATGTGACTAGTGCTCCCAAATCTCTCTGCATGGAAAGGAATGGGAATTCCCCCAGGCGTAGTGCTAGGTTCAATTTCTGACTCGGCATGATGTGCCGGATCACGTGCAGAGATATCAAGAATTCCATAACTAACATGACTAGTGCTTGTGGTTTCATGATGAGTCTCATCGCACATAAACCAATACCGATGACCAGTGAATGAGGGATCATAACCAGAATGTGAAGGTATATCAGGTGAAGGATCATATATAGGAGTAGGATCTTCCTCCCCAACCTCTGGAGGTGGAGAATACATCTCAAGAATCTCATCCTCATGATATCCCATCGTGTGTGAATCAATGTGAGAAGTAGTCCTCCCGAACTATCTATTTCTCTCTCCCAAAGGAAGAGGAGATGTGGAAGGTGAAAGTCCTGCTAAACCAAGAAAACGGGAAAGTGTCGCACCTGAATCCACAATGACTCAAAAAATGAACAAGACTCTATCTAATTATGCAAACCCTAGGCAAACTAGCATGCACAGAGCATACACCTATATAATTTAAATCCAAATCACAAGCAAGCAAGGGTAGGATATGTGAGATCTCAAATGAAGCAGGTATGTCTTTCCTAGGAGAGGCTTGAGACTCCTATACACAATAAGCATAGGTTTGTAACCAATTATTGTGGCCCTCAACTTCAACACATATAGCGACTGTGTTGTCTAGCCCCAACCTGGCTGGGACACCTGCAAAATAACCTCTACGAAGTACCCCCTCGATAACCTCGGTAAGGAAGCTAAGGTCACCTCAATATAATCAATGCTCAGGTGGACAATCATAGGAGGGATTAACCGTATGGGTAGGGTAGCAAAGCCCAGAACTCTCGAAAGATCCCCCAGATACGAATACAATCCTATAAATATCTCTGGTGCTACTCAGTTATGAGTAGGGGTCATCCCAATCAATAATCACTCACACTGCCTCGTGCTTAACTCCCTTGTAAGAGGAGGATCCTTAGAAACACTAATTATACCAAGGAATTTCATAGTCTCACCTGGACAGACACATACATGTTGTTGTTTAGTGGTCTTGGAGAATTTACTCACAATGAACTATTCCAAGACCCTAAAACCTAATCTTGTTAGTGAACCCTATAAAAGAAAAGAGTGTAATTCATTTTATTATGCGTTGATTTTAATTGGATTATTACTCAAAAAGGGTAAATGATCGTGCAACTAATGGTGTTATGACATAACAAGAAGTAAAATGCACACCTAACAATCAATGCTAATGCACTGTGTCAAATGAAAAACAGGGTATGCTACTACGTGAAATGAAAAATTCTCTTTCAAATGAAAAATGCAATAATTGCTATATGAATACCTGAGTAATACTTCTCCAAGAAAACCTAGTGAAAGTACCATGCAAAATGCAAAATGCAATGATGCATAATGATGCAAAGAAACAAATATTTTTGTAATTTTTTGAATTAAAATGAGATAATAAAGCAAAATAATGGCTCTACCATCTCTAGACTCTGCAAGCACTATCAAACAGCACCCACACAAAGCACTAAGGAAAAAGAGACCTAATGCACTAATCCCAAAACAAAAAATAGAAAATGCAATGACAAGAACATTTTAAAAAATTCTAACTAAAAGACATCTCTGGTCAGAACCAGAGGTGTATACAGACTCTAGAAGCATCCAAGGAGACTCAACAATCATCAAAACTCACCCAGTAACACTTAATCTTCCCCTAAAAGTCAAAACTCAGGGCATACGTGACTATGTGCAGAAAACCTGTGTATATACGCGGATATTCCAGTACAAATCGCGTGTACACACGACTGTGAAGAAAAAACTCGCGTACAGGAAGAAAAAGAGATAAAAAGAAGGTAAAACAGACAAGTTGAGACAAACTTTACTCCTATCAGACACTACTAGGAAAACATGCCCCCGGACCCGACTCAGAAATAGAGAAACCAGAGCAATTCAAGAACATTGAATTCCGATAAAAACCCCCAAAGGAAATGACTAGGAACTCGCCATTATGGTCACCAATTCTGTTACGGAGAAAACTTCCTATGGCTTGGGGTACCACAACAGACAGAGTAACCGTAGAAATCAATCCTTTCCTATATGCAAGAGAAACCAAACATCTAACACTAAAGGGTCTCGATACATACCTTATTTCGGAAGGTTGATGTAGATCTCCATTGAGCTTTTCCACTCTGGCTTGTATAAGTAATTTTCTCTCTCAACTTTCAGCAAACAAGATAAGCATGCTATATATAATTGTGTTAGACCTACTCTAGCATATATAATCAATAACATATAAGCAGTTAAAATCATTCATGGATTCAATACTCAATTAAATACACATTATTGGATAGGAAAATATATTTCTATTAATATAAAACAGAGATTACAATAGTGACAACCTATGTCGGCACGTCTGCGAATCGGAGAAACTGAGTCCTCCTCCTAGGACTCTAGCACTTCAATCCTCCATCTCTCGATAACAAGCTCACAAGCAAAGGAAAGATTGGGAAGAACACAAAGTTCTCCAAGGTACAAAGGGATGTAGACTCAAGTATAAGCTCCAGCAACAATGGACTATAGTTTTCTTACTCTTCGATTCCTCTCCCTTCAATGTATCCAAAGGGTTCCTTATATAGTGCTTCAATGGGGTAATGGAAGGTCAAATCCGAGCGATCTCAAGGCGTATAGAAGGCCAAGAGACAAGTGATTCGGATCCAAATCAAAGAAAACTCGAAAACTATTTGTCCTTTTGCACACATCCCGATGTACATGGGTTTGAGGGTCAAATCCACGTATATACGCGAGAACAGGTCTAAAATTCGTGTATAGAAAATAAGACATTTTTTAGGGATGATATTGGAAACATCAAAGGTACAAAAATGGTCCATGGGGTCTAAAGAGTTTGCAGAGGGACAGGGAAGGCTATAAAGGTGTGATCCACCATGTGTGGTAAAATCAGCTATAATACCTTTGATCGTTCCCCACCTCCTCTCAACTATTAACCATCCCCTCCTGAACTTCCAACATCCTCATAGGCCCTTTACCCTTCCACTCCCCCTCTAAACTATTATCCATACATTTGATATATAACATATAGTGCTTTATTTTTAGCTCTACAAAACAGATTTTGCAATTCTATAACATGCGTGTGTTTTGTAGTTCTATATAGTTCTATAACGCGCACACGTTTTCCAATTATATAAGGGAGGGAGAATAAATTTGACTTTAAACATGCCAATTCACTTGCTTGCATGTCACCATTAGTCCTATGTGTATGGTTCGGAGTTTGCTTCGGTAATACCAAATCTGTGCTATGTTATATGGTAAACCATAGCTAATTGGGCATTTCTTCCCTTTTTGGAAGAATTCACTGTTTACATACTCGTTATAGTATGCTACACACAATCATTTTTTACGAAATCTTAAACATAAATTGCATTTTTTTTGCATATTCTAAATAAATAATTGTTATTAAAAAATATTATATTTTCCTGTTTTTTTCAATTTCAATTGTGTCCTAACTCCTTAACTCAAAAAACATGTTGCTAGTGTTTTTTTCATAACTTTTTCAATTCTTAATTGTTTTAAAAATAAATTGTATGGTGCACTAGAAGACAGAGACCTCTACATTCTATAAAAAACTCATTTCATGATTATTTCATTAAGACCTTCAAAGGCTACACCCACAAAAGACGTACCATTTTCTAGGAATGATTACTTAAATAATTATAAAAATAATTAATTACTAATTTTGTTTTCAAAAAATAACATTGCACTAGTGCTATATGTTCTCTACATGCCTGCAAGTTTTTGTATCCCAAAAGCATCATTTAGGCCCTCAAAGGCTGCACCCACAAAACCATATACCTTATCATTTGCCTAAAAAATAAAAAGTGATTGTTATAATAAATGAAACTTGACATAGTTATAAAAAATTTCAATAAATAAACCTTATATATTTGGAAACGTGATTCAATTTCCTACATTTAATATTCTTTACTCAAAGCAAGATATTTTGTGTAAGTATCTCAAAAAATACAATTAAGTTGAGGGATGCCTAATTTTTCAGTTTTCTATTCCATCTAACATGCCAAAAGTGACCCTCATTAGCTTGCACTAACCCATAAGCCAACCCAATTAAATTGTTGAGGCTAAGTTGAAAAAATTCTTAGAAGTCTTCTCGCAATATTTGAATCCTTGGTTGTGACCTTGGAAGAAAACAAAAACATGTTGGTGTTTACCATTGATGAGTTACAAGCTTCAGTAATTAATCATGAACACATAATCAACAGAACAAATACACAATTGGAAGGTACATTTGCAGCACATTCATCCATAAGTTGTGGTATAGGTAGGGGAGAAACAATTCTAGAGATAAAGGAAGAAACTTATCAAGAGGAGGATGCGGCAGCAGTCCTGCCAATGTCGCTAATAGAGAACAGAATCAGAACCCAAGTCATCCAAGTGGTCAAAGGTTTGATTAATAAAAAATTCAATGTCATTATTGTTAGAAATTTGGTCAGTATGCATATGAATGCAGGAAGAAGCAGTATGACCAAGGAAGGAAAAGCCAAAACCAGTCGAGGAACACGAGCTCTTCGTTGAGCGCAATGTTAATGGCATGCACATCCCCAATTGAATGCAATACCATTCAAGAAATTCCATGTGTCATATGGTATTTATATTCAGGTTGTAGAAATCATATGTTTGATAATTTAAATTTGTTTTCCAGCTTAGATAATTCAGTTCAAACTAATGTTACACTTGGAAACAATGTCCAAGTCATTGTTTTGGGAAGAGGTACTGTTGGTATTATAACCACATAGGGGGAGCAAAAGTATATGCCTGATCTCTATCATGTCAAAGGTATGAAATACAATTTGTTGAGCATTGGAAAGTTGATACATAAAGGTTATAGAGTCTATATGGAGGACAATCACTATGTGATTAAAGACATACTTCCAAGCAACCGGTTGATAGAAAAAGTTCCAATGACAAGCAATTGCTTGTTTCCATTAAGGATAGTTCCAGACATGAAAGGAGTTGTATTCAAAGCAAAAAGTAAAGAAGCAGTCATACATTGTGACAAGAAAGAAAATGACAGTGCTGAAATTCAAGGAGCATTTCAACAGAAGTTCTTGATGATTCCTAGTTGTGGCAAATCATATTTGGACATCCAAATTTTGGTGGGTTGAAGCTATTTCCCACAAGGAATATGGTGAAAGGATTTCCATTGATCAACAAACCATACAGAGTTTGTGAAGGCTTCATTTTTTCCAAGAAGCATAGAGAGACTTTTCCAATTGGAAAGTCATACAAAGCATAGACACCACTTGAGATTTTACACTCTGATATTCCAATGCAGACATCATCCATTGGTGGCTGCAATTATTTTCTTTCTTTTATTGATGACTAATGAAGGAAAACATGGGTATAATTTTTGAAACATAAATATAATGCATTTAATTTTTTTCAGTAGTTCAAGGCACTCATGGAGAACCAGATTGGTCACCACATCAAAATCCTAAGGACGGACAGAGGGGGTGAATATGTTTAAAATGAATTTCTATTTTTTTTCAAAACCCATGGCATACAAAATAAATTCACTACACGGTATACACCTCAGCAGAATGGTTTGGTAGAGAGAAAGAACAGAACCATTATGGAGATGGCGCACAGCATGATGGCAGCCAATCATTTCTCAAATGAATATTGGGATGAAGTAGTCACAATTGTTATATATATTATGAAACGATGTCCAACAAAGCAAATGAAGAGCAAGGTTCCTCAAGAAGCATGGAGAAGTGTGAATCATAGTGTTTCTCATTTATTTTTTTTTGGTTCAGTCGCATATGCTCATGTGCCAGATGAGCTGAGACAAAAATTAGACAACAAGGGAAAAAAAAAATTGTTGCCTACTCTGAAGACACAAAATCATATAAGTTGTATGACCCTGTCGCAAGAAAAGTAATCATCAGTCACGGCGTTCAATTCGTCGAGAATGAATCATGGGATGAAACCATCGAGAATAAAGTCAATATTGTGTTGAATTTCGAGCATGATGACATGATGGAGGAAGTGGTTCAAACACCACAAGTAACTCAACCGATCGCAGTACCATCAACTCCTATGACACCACGACATGGCTCAACAAAAGGAGCATCGATACAATTCATAGCTCAAGCTACATAGACAAGCACACCAAGAGGACAACAGACTCCATCAAGCAGTTTTTTGAGGTTGACATCAACAGGTCCAGTGAAGACAAGAAGCTTGTGTGAAATATATGAAGCTGGTACACAAAATTCCTTCTCTCTCTTTGCATTATTTTCTAAAATAGNTTGTTGAGGTTGACATCAACAGGTCCAGTGAAGACAAGAAGCTTGTGTGAAATATATGAAGCTGGTACACAAAATTCCTTCTCTCTCTTTGCATTATTTTCTAAAATAGATGATCCATTAACATTTGAGGAAGTTGTCGAAGAAGAAGTATGGGCACAAGCCATGGATGAAGAAATAGAATGCATTGAGAAAAAATAGACATGGGAGATGGTAGATGTACCAAAATACAAGGATATAATCATCGTTAAATGGATTTAAAAAACCAAGCAAGATGTTGATGGGAATGTGTAATACTCCAAAAATTCATATGACATTAAATGTTGCAATCGTCACTACTGAGAAGCATTTAACTGTTAACAGTTAACCTAAACAGGTTTAAACTAGAACTAATTCTTTTTTTAATTTCTATTTCCGCATATTTAATTATTTGTTTTCATAAATCATTATTAAGGATTTGATTTAGCAGTTTATGATTGGAATAACATGAATTGAAACATCTATTTAATTACTAGTGCTAAGTTTGTTTTACTGTTTTGTGAAAATATGAAGGAACTTCAGTTGAGATCGAGGCTTACTTAGATTTTTAGCTAATGCAATGAAGTGATGCATCTTTTACAGGTCTTTTTACAGGTAAGATGTTTTGTTACCAGTTTTCGGATCGAGATTATTATTTCAACTAGCATAAAAAAATGCTAGTAAATTTATTTATTTACAGCTTTGATCAAATGAAAGAGGTATCGTTGACCTGTATATTTATGTTCTAAATAGTTTTTGGTAAACATAAGTGTTTAGTAAAGTGAACATAGTCTAGATTGCTCTTCCATTTCGCTATAACTATAACTTGTTCATTTAATTTTCATCAATCCATTATCAGTTTAGCTCCTGTATGTAATTCTAGTGAAAGGTAATTGTATAGCAGATTCCTTTTATTACCTTATTACTTAACACCTTGGTAATTCAAGGGTACTCATTTGAACAATATTCAATTTAGGTAAAACTTAGAAAAAACCTAAATATAGATATAGTCATAAGTATAATGGTTGTCTTTCACACATGGAATTTAAAAACTTATTGTAGAAGACAGTCTACTACTGTTCAGTTTTTAACAAGCAATGATGCA